>JAQMCX010000001.1:24694473-24704738 GCA_029814765.1 Acanthurus leucopareius
GGTTTCATGGCTGTATGTTTTACTAAGATTTGACTGAGTTACATAATATCAGGCTTCCAATAACCACTTTCACACAGATGATGGAAGTAATTCACAGTAAACCCAATATGACATAAATGCAGCGTTAGTGTCTGTGAGCTGGTTTTCTAAGTGCTTTTGTACAAACTGTGGTATTTTTCAGCTCTCTCTTTGGCTTTTATGAGAGCTCTCGTCATTCTTGTTATAATTAAAATGGGATTTCTGCTGGCTTTGGTATCTAAACAAAAGTGTGGAATTTATCAAGAATTTCTCTGAAGAAAGATTTAAAGTCTTCTTGGCTTTATTACCAGTCCGCCTGTTAGAGATAAAAATTTCTGCACATATTTGGCTTTTTCTTTTTTTTAGCATTTAGACCCGCAGAGCTGAAATACATGTGGACATTAAAAATGAAATGTGATTTTAAGTTGTTGGAAAATAACATAATCTATGTGCATGAATATAAATGTTTTGTTGTTCAAATTTAAATGTCAAAGGTTTGTTCTGATCTCATGACCATCTTCCTCTCTTTCATAATCTCACAAAGTCCCACTTTCAATTGATAATCCTCTCCTGTGAGTGCATGTAAGAGGTCGTAGGAGTGGATTTATTAGACAAACAAAACAGTAAACCTCAAGAGAAATTAACATGAAATTGATTTATATAAATCTTATTATCAAGGAATACATTCTAGCTCTGAGAAAATGCAGAGTGGTGGAAGCAATTTAAATCATCTATCAAGTTGCCAGCAGAATTGCTTTTCTAGCATAACTCGACTATAAGCAGAATGGAGGCACTAAATATAAGTGCTCTCGGAAAAAATATGAACTGACAATCAAATCAATTTAATATGCAAGATCAGTAAGAAAAACAGCCATGCTTACAGGGGAATACCTGAAGTTCAGTTTGGCATCTGCACCGCCCTCACGATGAAATCACCAGTCGCTTTCATTATCACTGGGCTACAGGCTTCATTTCTCTGTTCAAGACATGCTGACTGCTTGAGCCTCATTATATGAAGGTCACAAAGTGGGATTATATTCCAAATTAGCAGGCATGAATGTTTTGCATCAAAACCACAGGAACCTCTTTGTCAAATGTCCCAGTGTCACTACAACCAGAGCTCTGCCAGCACCTCTGGAAGAAGATCATCATAAAGCAAACCAATGCACACACACACACACACACACACACACACACACAGAGACACACACACACACACTTCTGCACACAGTTACAGAGAAATATGGCTGGGAGATGAAGCCAATTAAGGTAAAGCATGAAAGGCATTTGGAGGTCAGATGGTTGATTTACTGATTTAATGCTTCATTACACATGGTATGGAAAACCGCACACATGCACAGATCGTTTCATAAAATGGAAGGATATTTAACAATCCATAACACCATTACACATTAAAAAAAATCATATGACTCTGAAACTTATGGAAAAGGAGTAAAAAAAACCTTGAAAATATAAGACAGGAAATATGTGGCTTTTTCATACGTTGTAGCTGTTTTTATTTTATTTGTATGCACTAGAAAGTAAACTGCATTTAAATATTTCACATGAACCATTTTGTAATCCACAAAATAATTTGTAATGACAAAATATCCTCATTGATAATTTAATTAATATAGCTTGCCAGTGGCTTTGTTTAACAAATAAATAGCAAATTATTATTTCATTAACTTGTGATGTTGACTTTTCCTGCAGTAACCCAGAAAAAAGGTCATCATGTGCAATGTGATCCCATATTGTTTGTACACTCATAAATATGAATATGTGTGTGTTTAAGTGTGTATGTGTGTGTGTGTGAGAGATCGAATGTGCTCAGGGTTTGAAAACAATAAATTACTCGTAATGTGATATAAGGGATGAAACAAATGCAAATGAGATTAAATCAAGGGAGAGCAAAAGTTAATTGAAAAAAGAAGCCACAGCTCAAGTGTGCAGTTATTTAGCTTTGTATGTGTTCTGTGTGTGTTTGTGTGTGTGTGTGTGTGTGTGTGTGTGTGTGTGTGTGTGCAAGGATTAAACTCTTTCTGAAGATGAATGAAATATGCAATATTTCACAGTTATTTATTTATTTTAATGAATATCCACGTTGATGTTTTGATGTTTTCTTTCACAAAAACACCTCAAATAAAATATTAATCGTGAAAAAAATGCTCTCAATTTGTGATACAATGTTCCTTTTTTTCTTCCACTTCCACTGTACTGCTGCTTATCTGCCAGGGCTGATTTCTTTCTATTGTTGTTTTCAGACATGCTAACTCAATCTGGAAGCTGCAGCAGCTAAAATGCAATGAAGAAGAAAGCCTCAGTAAGCCATCCATGCAGGGTTTGTAACATGAGAGACCTTCAGGTTCAGTATGGGACCGTTAACAGCAGCAGAAACGTAGCAAAAAAAAGATAAATGCAGATGATTTGTTTCCAACAAATTGCCTGTGTTCTTCTGTTCCTCCGTTGTTTTTTCTGGGTTTTCACTTTAAATGTGAATGTTTTTGTTGTATTAAATTGATCTGCTGGCTATATGTATTCATTTCACACAAAATTAGTTTCCGAAGTTTTATCTTCCCTCTGAACAGCGAGCATATTAACATAATGCATGTTGGACTGTTTCCATAGAAACAACTATCCCAAACCTTCTTTTGTAGAGGACTTACTTTTACTTTCTCAGTTTTGTAATTTGAAACGTGGCTTGTTAACAAAAGTCGTGTGGGGCATTTTTTTTTTTTCACTATCAAAATCCATAAATACAGCTTGTGCAGTGTATCATCTTTTCTGTTTGCAATTCCTTTGCTTCCCATTATTTTCCTCATAAATCACTTGTTTGCTTATTTTGTATGCATTTTTAATGAAGACCCACAGTAAAACAAGCATTCATAATACTGCAGAGAAAGGTAGGCAGACCAAACAGAACAGAGAACAGAACAGGCCACTTAGTTTGTTCTCTTAGGTCTGTATTATACTCCTAGAAATATGGACACAGCTGATCCCAGACCAGAAAGGGTAAAAGTGCAAGTATAAAAAAAAATATATATACACTAATTCATCTACTTGACAAAAAAGAAAGAAAGAAAAGGATAGAAAAGTAAGAACGATGCAAGGTCAGGAGTGAAACCACAGGATAATTTCCCTTCAGATACATTTTTGTAGCCGTATAAGCGTCTATATATTGCGTTCGCCACTATAGATTCGGTTTGTCCTTGAAAACTTAAGCTGCTCTGAGACATGTTATGTAATGTCGAGAAAAGTTCATATCGAGTTTAATTTATTCAGTGGCAATGCAAAATTTTGCCAAACAGACTTTAAGAGATTCCTTGGCTGGCTCACACAAGGAAAGAGTTTGAAGGGCTTTAAGACAAATACCCTCCCATGAGGAAGTAATCTTACACTGACATTCATCGCTTTAGGTCTCATAAATGCAAAATATTAAACTTATTTTTTCCCCTCCCCTGTAAGTGGTGTAGCTTAAAAAAAAAACTGCAGTCTACAGCTTGATAACTTAATTCAATAAAAGTTAGATCATGACTGCACAGACATGGAAGCTAACAGTTTTATTTTTGGGGGGTAAATACTGATCCAGTGTTGGAAAAAAAACACGAGTATTTGGCTGCTCACCATGTAATTCCCTAATGCAAATCCAGACAGGCCAGGGAATATGGACACAGCTGATCCCAGACCAGAGGAGGTGAAAGCAGGACATGTTCAACATGCTCTGGCAAATGAAGTCGAATTAAATTCTTTCCCATATTAGACAACATGTAATACACTCTGTCCTCTTGTGCCGTGCTAAAATGTCTTACGCTTGAAAAGGCTGGTAATAGCAGAAGATGTTTAAGAGAAATTCTGTTTGATATGTGCCTTGGCAAAGATAAGAGAGTTAATGAAGTTGGAGATAAGTAATTTAATTTCTCTGCCACCTCAGTGGGGAGAGATAAGAGCTTAATGGAGAGGAGGAAGCTGTTAGCTGAAACTGAAGGGAAAGGCCAAGCTTTCAGCCCGAGTGAAAAGATTTCTGCTGGTCAATAATTAAAACTCTTTGAGATGAGAAATGCAGTTTGAAGTTACGGACTGATGCTACTGTTCAGTAGTTTGTGCAGATCGTTCTTTGTGTGTGTTATGTCAGAATTGCTATGTTCTTGCCAAAAGCTGTGCAGACGGAAATTTTAGACTCAACTGAGGCAACTCTAATTAGCTTCTTGCCAAAGGCTTTTTTTTCCACAAACCAACAGAGCTTATTGGTGAGAAGCAGCAGTTTGATTCGAATGTGATCATTTGAAGAGGAAAATGTGGTGATGTGAGGTGCAGCAAAATTGAAATACAGTGCATTTTCACAATGCACAATGGGACTGCATGAATGGTGGGAAATTAATTAAATCTTATCAACTGCTTGCAAACAGGCTCATCCGTGTTCCCTTTCAGTGCAGGACAACACAGAAGCTGAGTTGAGTTTAGGTACAAAAAGTATTGAATTTGTTGCTCGGTTTAGTTGTTGGAGTGTTTTTTTTTTTTATCAGTGTGTCTTTTTGCCACAAGCACTTAATGAACAAGTTCCCCCACTGACAACAGTGAGCAGCTCAGTGTGACGTTTCACACCGACTGATTTTCCAAACTTACCAGAAACTCCACTTTTCCTCCATTTTCCTCCAAACTCTCTCCTTTTCTGCTCCTCATCAAGAGCAGGCATCTGAATCTCTTCACCTCAAACTGCAGAAAATATGCTTCTCTTGCTCTCCACCGGCATCTTTCCGCTGATTTTGTTTGCACTCCCTTTACAGTTTGAGGCGTAAAATTCCAAATAAATGGCACATTTCATGATTTGTTTTGGATGGTGGGCTTTGCAGCCGAATGGAGAATCATAGTTCAATCGAGGTTGCATCCACATTTTTCTTTATTTATTTTTTATTTCAAAATATTTCTAAGCATTTGTCATACACAACTGCAAAATCCAAGATGTTGTGACAATATGCAAAACAAGAAAATAGCATTATCAAGTGTGTTGTGATTGTATTAAAACATGGTGTCTGGATTATAAATCTATGTTGTAAACTGACTGTTTCATTTCACTCTTTTAAAAGGAACCACTACTTTGGAAGTGACAAGAACCTGATGGTTGTTTTGCCGCCATATTATAGAATATTACAAGAAAACCAGTCAATCTGTTGCACATTGTTGAGGTTTCATTTCAGACAGAACAAACTCCTCTCTCATCTCTCATGTTCACTCCAGCACAGACCTAAGAGTCTTAAGCCAGCAGCAAACGCCTACAACACTGAATCTGTGGAGAAGATGAAGTTGGTGGATTAAAAAAAAAAAAAAAGAGGCCAGGAAAAAACCGCAGAGATATTTCCCATTGGACTAGAAAGAATAAACTCCATGGGATTTCTTGCCACATTTCTTTTATGTAGAAACTTGCCCAGCAATCGACCCGCTGTCACAAAACTCTCTCCCAAGAATGATGACCTGCTAAAAAAAGCGGACCTACTTACATGTTTTTTTTTTAAAACCTTTATTGTCTGTTTTTTTGTGTTCCCTTTTTTGCTGCAGGTATAGTGAGCTAATAAAAAAAGCTTTTTTTTTCTTTCTGAGGAGCCAGAAAAAGATGATAAATTACCTTAATAAACGTGTAGAAGAGAAAACAAATGATAGATTGTCAACTCAGTGTTTTGGCAATGAAAAGCATCGACTATCTGAACAGAGCTCACTAAACCTTGACTGTTTTGTTAAGAGATTTTACATATGGCTAACAATAAAATACTTAAATTATAATTAATCATTTATTAATAACCCATTAATTCCTCACCATCCTCCCTCTAACTGCTGAAAAGTCAGTTTTTCTGTGTATCAGTATTATATATGTTATGTCGCACGAGGTCAGATTATCCTGTTTTTTGAGAACAGAATGGTTGATGTATATAGAGAATATCAGTGTATGATGTCAATAAAGATAATGTACGAACAACATTAACTATTCCATTTATTTTTCATTAGTTCTCTTACATTCACCTGAGCTGCTTTAAAAGTAAAGGCCAAACTCACTCTGGGCTCTTAACATTTGAAGGTTCCTTGCAAGGGCGAGCCGTGGGTAGTAATTATGAAAAATTGGACCTGAAATTGGAAAGTGAAAGTGAAAGGTAGAAAATGACTGCTACATGTGCTGCACGAGGTCAACAAATTTGAGAGAGGAACGATTGCTGAATGAACAAAACATTTTGTCTGAGGGATTGATTGGAAACATTGCACAGTCAGCTCTCTCTTGAATTATTCAATCGAAAAGGATTATTCCGACGGATGAAGTAGTTTAGGGGATTCAGTCAGAGGGGTTTATGTTAACTTACACAGCATGTGAGGAACTCGCCTAATAAATGCAGCAGCAGAAAATAATGCATGGTCAGTTAATTGTTGTTTCCTTCCCTGTGCTGCTGAAAAACAAAGGGCATATTTAACATAATCCAGAATGGATAACTTAACAAATATACAACAGCACTGAAGAGCAATGGAAGTCATTTACTGAGCTGATCTTTGCTGCTCGGCCATGGTCACTTTCCACTTAGAGGATTTTGTTGGACAGGTGTGAACCTGATAACAAGTGAATCCTCTGCAACTGCTGTTGAGTGATATATACTTTTCCACAGCAACCAAGCAGACTGTGACAGATGGAAATGTAGGGAAAAAGGGCGTTTGAACAGCTTGCTGCCACAGACACACACACACTTACACACACACACACCCACACACACACACAGTATGCTCTCCAGTCAGTAGGAAGTCCTGAAACTGTCTGCTGCTAGTCCATGAAATAAGCTGCTCCCACACTGTTCCACCATGTGCTTTAATTTTGGGCTTCAGTGGTCAGAACTCCATTCTGTGACCCGGATTCTCTGAGCTGAACTTCAGAGGTGTTTCTTTTTGCCACCAAACTCACTTTTCAAGAGTCTTTTGAAAGTAAAAAGTAAAAACCTTTCGTCTACTTCCTCATAATCACATGAACCTGAATCATAAGAAGAGAAAGGAACTCATATCAGATCGCTAATATGCAGGAATACTGCTTTAATATACTATCATGTGGACACAAATCAACAGAAGTCATATTGATACTGATGTGAGAGTTTCCCCCAATAAATGGTGCATTCTGTGATGTGCATCATTATGATCAACTAAAGTTAATTATTTTTAACATCCAAAGGTTTACTCTATATGAGCCCATGGCTACATAATGGTATGGCATGTGTGTTTAAAATAATGAATGCTTACATGTGAGAGTGACTATATGTAATCATTTGCTGTTTATCAAGCACCTGAAGGGGATTAATAATAAAAAAAATACATTATTGTGACAGATGGTTCTTGCATTTGTTAGGCGACTGCACATCATCATGAATCATTTTCACTGCTGAGAAACTACATCTACATTTATTTATTTATTTCTTCCC
Source organism: Acanthurus leucopareius (assembly GCA_029814765.1). Lineage (NCBI taxonomy): Eukaryota > Metazoa > Chordata > Actinopteri > Acanthuriformes > Acanthuridae > Acanthurus > Acanthurus leucopareius. The sequence continues at coordinate 24,701,931 of JAQMCX010000001.1, forward strand.
CTGTCTAACTTATAAGAAAAAAAAAATCTCATCCCATCTACAGTTTGTTCTATTTTTATTATTTCATGATCCTTATATTAGGCCATGGATCATCAACAGCTGGCAATAGATTGATTCTGGCTCTGCTGGAATTTCTCCAGGAACCCTGCTTTGGGCGAGAGCCATATTCTGACGTGCTCCGTGCCTCCGCCTGCCAAGATTGTGTCATAAAAATATGCATAGCACGACTTGTTTGCTTGTTTGCACACCGCATGTTGTATATGGTGCTAGGACACACACGGGGTGATATCAAGGCTGATTTCACAAGCTACTTAACTAGCAGCATTTCCCCAAGGGAAGTTACTGACTATTCTGGCTCCGTTTCAGGTCGAATTGTAAATCACAAACAGCAGCTATTGTGGTTCACTTTATTCTGCTCATAAAACCACAGAACAGTTGGAGACCTTTCTGGTAAATAACTAGAAAAAAAAAAAAAGGGAACCCGGAAAAGTACTTAACACTCGTTCCAATTAAACTGAATCTAATTATACAGTAACTAATTTTACAGCATCAAGTGATACCGGAGATGTTGAAATTTTTGTGTTTTCTGCCATTTAGAAATCAATATGACAATTGCAGTTTTTGTACTGATGCACACACTGAGCTGCTGGCTGCTGGTTAAAAAGAAATTAGTCTTGCAGTCCGCTCTCCCCACCCTGTCTGCTCTCAGTCAAGAGCCCATTAGTAAACCAGTGACAGACTCCATTCTGCTCCAGAAATATATGGCCCCTCACTGACCTTGTTTGATTACATCGCTGCCACCCATTTCTCTTTTGTGTGTCCAAGAAAGAACCTCCTTAGTCAAGTTACTTACCCGAGTATCTGTTCTCGGATTGATTTCTGGGTCGCTTTCTTCATTATTACCATTGAATGTGAAAGGTTTTTTTAAGAGAAAACCAATTAAAATGGATGGAGTCTTTGCATTTTCCACCCCAAGACTTTGACAGAACAGTAAAGAAGAGTTTTTTACTGCCCTATAGCCCAGAATTAAGGTGTGAGGAGCTGATAGTGTTATTGATCCACACTGTACATCCATGAAACCATAAACCCCACCCCTCCACCCTCAGATCTGAGTGATGCTCAATTACTTGGTGTTAACTATGTATTACAGAGTGTAACGCAGATGTAAGGAACCAAGTGGAAGAAGATATTTTTAAATCTATTTTTCTCTCACTCTGTCTCTCTCTCTCTCTCTCTCATATATATGGTGTTATATATACGTGTGTGTGTGTGTGTGTGTGTGTACGTGTGTGCTTGAAAATGCATTAGCCGAAGCTTTACGGCATTAGACACAAATCCATATTCTTTCAGTTCGCTTCTTGGATCTCCTTGCATTACCAATCTGATGACTTTTGCCGTGACAAGATGGCTTGATGATGGGAGATGTGGCCAACAACATCATCGTCCCTGTGATACTTCCCCGAATGGTAAAGCAGTGAAAAACAGGATTAAAGAGGAGACTGTGATATCGCTTTCCCTGCTCAGTCATCAGTGTCACATTTCCCCAGGCAACAAAAGAGATCCCTGGCAGTTCACTCGAGCCAGAACCTTGCCTCCCTGTGCTCATCGATGATAACAAAGAGCAGAGTAAACTGGCCATTTTGTCTGAGACAGGTGGCTGAGTGGCATGTTTGATTTATCTAGTGCACATCTTTGTGCTTGGGTTGATGCCGAAAGACAGCGACTCTGTTTACATCACCCTGGGGTCGTAACGTCTGGATATCAAATACTCAAACTGGGTTTTGATGTTACATATCAAAGCTGGTCTCAGTATCTGTATTTTCTACTGTTGGTGACTCCCATGTAATGATGTGAAAAACACAGAGAAAGAAGTGTAGATAACAATTTGATAGTAGCAGCTTTCTATCAGTCCCTTGGGAAGTCTTTTTTTCTTTTCTGTTTAAAACCGTCCTGATACTGTCAGTTTCCACCCGGCTGCAGTGTCACTGTGAGCGCAGACCTCCGTCCGGCTCGACAATATTAAATTATAATCATGCATATATTTATACACCTTTATGATTCAAATGAATACAGACTCTGTTGTAGTCTTGTTAATATTTAAAGGAAAAAAAACAACAACAACAGGCTCTGTAATCATCTGGTGCCAAAATACAATACAGAAAACAAAGATAATCATCAGACCATTGTGAGCTGCTAAGCCAAAATCCACTCGCCCTTCAGACTAAATATTATATGAGAGCCTAAAATCTTTTCTAATCAACCTTGAATTACACACGGTCGTGGAAACTTTTCAAACCGGTTATCCACATACAGTTCTGAACTACTAAAGTAATGACCTAACACTGCAAACAGACAGATCCCAATGACAAACAAACAGAGCCATATTTACCCTGCAAGCTGAGCAGCTGTGATAATTCTCCTCTCTCAGCTTGTTATCTAAACAGGTAACAACATATACATACACTGCCAGATTACAACTCTGAAGGGTATGGTTGATGCCGGTGTGATAATAGCAGTGTGATAGATTATTTACCCCAGTAGTGAAAATGTTCTGCCTTTTGTTTCCTACCGGTGGAGTCAGAGGTCAGCCGCAGGAGGCTGCAGCCACTGTGCCACTGTTAGCTATCCAGCTAATAAAACCTGGCATATTTATTTTCCCCAGTCAAACTGTGAGTGCCTTTATGCTGGTTTGAGTTCAATAGCATCACATTGCACTACATCAAAGCACCCAAAACACCAAAGTGGTTATTGGAAGCCTGATATTATGTAACTCAGTCAAATCTTAGTAAAACACACAGACATGAACCA
>JAQMCX010000001.1:24712595-24723221 GCA_029814765.1 Acanthurus leucopareius
TAACAAAGCCTTTGTGTTCGGTGAGTCAGTAAGTACACTTCCTTGACCTTGTATATGCCGTCACATCTATTTATTGCCCTAGATCAATGTCTGTCAGAATGTATCGACCAGGGATTACTCATTGGAATGTAATGTTATGTAGGAATGTATCACCAGGAAGTAAACAGTACTATCTTTTTCTTGCACTATTTTGATAACTATTGAGTACAATTTTTTTTTTCGCCACTATTACTCTATTAAAGTTGTGCTGTTGCACATTTCATGAGGAAAGTCGTCAGTCTCATTTCTTATATAGCATAATGTAACCATGTATAGATAGATACTTTATAATACATTCATACTGTCTTGTAATTCTGCTTGATTTTTCTCTCAAAAATGCATCAGATTGATGCTTTTCAATATGAAATATTCAAAATTTTCTTCAGGAGGAGCATGCCCCCGGACCCCCCTAGAGGGATTGTATCCTTCTCACCTTTTTCACCCCTGACCCGTTTTCATGCCTGTGGCTATTTGAAGTGTATTGATTTTAATGTTAGGAATGGAATCAGATTAGGGTTGGGATAAGTACGCGGCAAAGTATTGAGTCATTTAAGGGTTCCCACAAAGAAAGGAGCACGTAGCCTACGATGTGTCTGTGCGAGTGTGTTTTTTTGTGTGTTTGTCAAAAGAAGAGCTACCTCTGGCTAACCCCTCAGCACTTTAAATTAAAAAGGTGCATTGTGTGCAAAATTTGGTTTAAAAAAGGCCTGTTGCAACCCGACACATTCACACACAAAAACACACACACACACTCCAAAGCAAAAACAAAAGTCTTTAGTTCACAATTACAACTCTTACCACAAATCATTAAACACTTGAAGATCTCTGCCTGCACACAGGACTCCTCAGGAAAGGAGAACTGGAGTGCCTCTTTTAACACGACATGCAGGAACTGCAGGGACCACAACATCTGTAAAACTGACCACGGTACACCGAATGAACACCAGACCAAACAGATCAGAGCATCAGTGGGAAGGATTCAATGGGCAGAAGTCAAGCCTTCGTGGTTATTTTTAGGTTGTAATTGTATTACTTTATGATATAGTTTTCAGAACATTCACCACACTTATTTGTATCTATAGATTTTTTTATTGCTACAGACCCAGTCTACATGAAACTGAGAATTGCAGATTTACCAGGAGAAGAACACAGCGATGGGGGTGTTTTCCAACCTGTCTCTCATGGTTATGTTGAAAAAAAAAGAAAAGACCCTTTTGCTTTATTTTTCGGGCCACACAACTTAGACAATGGGCTTTTAAGGAGGCCAGAGTCAGGAAAGCAATAAAACAGAAGGCTGGTAATGAGGAAAAAACTCCATCACTTACAAAAATCAATTGGATGCTATAGCAGAGGTGCTATGTTAGTTTCTGTTTGAAACCCTGATACATTCACTGCACTCAGGAAAAGTTCTGTTTTTTTTTCTCTGATATGCATTTGAAGCTGATTTTAAGGTTTTTGTTTTGACGCCTTATCAACTACAAAACCCTAATTAGATCCAGTTGTTTTCTTGTAAGAACTGTAAACCCTTATTAACATTTGACATGTTTGGGCTGTAAGCCTGTGCTTTTTGTATTTTTGTGATTTTCATTTTTTTCCCCATTACATGACAAAGTCATGAATATATTTATTTATTAATTCATTTTTACTACTTAAGTACTTTATGGAAGTATGGTCGCCACTGTTTCAAATTGCCGTTTGACGTTTCATACTGGATTGGTGGCCTTTTACTATAATGGGCTCGCGTTTCACCCAATACCCACCGTCCCCTCAAGAGTCATGGATGTGGTTTTGCAGTGGGCCAACGCTAATTACAACAAACCTCCCAGTATGACACTTCACCCTGGACCGCAGAGGACTGAAGAGACAACAGGCGAAGCCCTTCAGCCCCTTAATAACCACAATGAACAAAAGAATACTAGTCCACTGATGAAGATCTATAAAGTAATTGTTCCCCTTCAGTTTACGTCACATTAAATCAGCACTGCAGATGTGTTACTTTACAATCATTCAGTCTGAGGATTAACAGCAAACAACACAAGGATAAAATAAAAGAGAAAACACACACTGGAGACAAAGATTTTCTTTTTTTTCTGCTAAACAGAAGTCCTTTTATTGATCAAGCACAACCCGCTCATTCACCCCACTAACAGCACATTCTTGATGGTGTGAGTACAATTTTAAACAAAGGAGATAATTAACTAAGCCCTTGGGCAGCAGTGCAGGGGAGTAGAAACACAAGCGTGCAGTGCACAACCACTTTAGCTTCATTAGCTGCGTTGTAGTGACTCACTCAGTGTGATAGTCTGCTGGTGACTTCTGTGATGAACTGCACATTATGTTTGTGTGTTAAATTCCCAGTGATGAACTGGTTTCACTAGAAATGACTGCCAGAAGAGACCAGAAAAAAGAGGAGAATTTTTAAAATACCTAATTTTTTTGTTTTTCTTTAAGATGTGGATGTCTCAAGGAAAAAGAAGCCTCATTTCCTCAGATGTCAGTGAAATGATTAACTCCTAATCCACATATCTATGATGGATTTGTATCTTCCACAAAATCCACATATTTTTAGTAGAGGTAGATAACATCTTTGTGCTGCTAAAAACATCACAAAGTGGTTCCACTGTACTGACTTGAAATCTCAATAGTTTTCTTTAGTAATTTCAAACCTAAAAGAACTGATATTTTTGGAAACTTGTGGGCAGCAGAAACAAGCTGCCGACACAACACTAATGAACTGTATTATGATTTTTTTAAAGGTTGATATGATGAACGTTTTTAGTAGCTGACAATCTACTCAAACATGTCGAGCCAAAACAGAGCAACAACACCTGAGTTCTGTTTGTTTCCATCCCATAAATTCACATCATGTGTCCATTTTAATGATCCACCTTGGTAACAAAATAGTTGTTAACTCATTTTATTTGTCATTTGGTGTCATAATGGAAACGTTGACGGCATAAGACAGAGGCAAACCAGTAAAGGTGCAAACTAAAAAAATCAGAACAATCAGCTGAAAGATATCAAGTTTTGTAAAATTAAGAACTCACTGCTGGAACTTCAATCAATCAGCCAGCCAATCAATCATTCAACCAATCAATCAATCAATCAATCAATCAATCAAACATCCAATGTATTTTAGTGCAGAATCAGCATTGACCTCAGTACACTTCATTAGCCAGGTAGATCAAAACATACAGCAACAAATTAAAGTAATAGAAATTAAAAATAACAGCCATATTGAAAATATCAGTGTTAAAGGGATGTCTGATGTTAAAGAGATGTCATTTTTTGTTGATATAAAAGTAATTTATTATAGAAACTTTCCATCAAACAAAAATGCTACTAAATATGTGCTCAGACAATGAACTTCTCTTGTTTTCTCTTCGTTCTTCTCGAAGGCCCCGCTGTCCAAATGAAACTCTACGATGTCTTCAGGCGTTGATGTGGCACATTGTTTGACTGGTGACCTATGTGGAGTGTTTTTCTCTTCTTGACTGCCCATTGAGAAAGACTCCTGCCGCCTTCAAGATGAATAGGAGTAAATGAGAGAATGGATAGATAGAAAGCCTCGCTGAAAAAAAAAAAAAAAAATGGCAGCTCCATTGTCATCACGCCGCTACAAAGCGACGGGATGAGAATGAGTCATCAGGCTCGTCCTGGTCTTTGATGATAGGAGTTTGAAGTTTGCCACCAGTCTGCTGAACAAAGCCAAACAGAACATCTACATGCCACAAACTGAGACAAAGTGAGCGTGAAAGACAGACAAAGTACAAACACACACACACAAATACACTCATACATGCACAGACTGGATGCTGTGTTTTATTCACTTAATATATTCAAATCCTAATATTGTGTCTTTGTTAATAATATTATCGTGCATTGTCCCAGTATTTCCACTGATTGTGTTTTGATGATTGAAGCCCTTTGGTTTAATAGAATTGAGTTGAATTGAAATGAACTAAATTATAAGCACACTGCAGCTGTATTTCATGTTGAGGGTTCATGTAAGAGGATGATGGCCAGCTTATTCTGAATAGTTAAATTCTTAATAGCTTTATGGTGCCATTTAATTTCCAGATAATAAATCATTCATGTTTAATGGTCTTAGCTCTCCAGGAGGATGTCGTCCTTTCTTGGCTCTAAAAAGTCTTACAACAATGTGATGTTTTATGTGCCATGATGGACGAAGAAGTGTCCCCTCAATTAAATGCCTTTCACTTCGCTTCAGTTTCTCGCTGCGGGAAGCAGTTTTATAGGCAGTAAAATATGTATATATATATATTGTGGTTTAGAAAATTCTTGACAACTCCATCAACATTGTAAACACTTTATTTTGTTGAGTTGTGTAATTACATTATAAAATGTCTCCTAATGTTCAAAACTGAAAAAAACCTGCTTTTTTAAATCTAAATTGGTGTTTTATTTTCTCATCTGTTGCAAATTTTTTACAATCAGAGAGTAAAGAATGAAGTCAGCAAATATGACTAAATGCAACGTGAATAAAACTTAGATACATAACCTCATTTTTGAACCTCAGATTGATCTGCTGTGGCGCCTGTTTAACAAAAGCAAAAACAAATACCATGACACCAGGCTGCTTACTGATATACCTCTTGGTTTTAGCAGCTTACAGTAAATATTGTGCATTTAAACAGCTCCAAGATGCATTTGAGAAAATGTAGCTCATCGACAGCTTGCAGTAAATATATTGAAATACTGTGAGACGGGAAAGAAATCTAGTAATAATCAGTTTAACAGGAAACAGATGTTTATACAACTTGTGTCACTTCTCCTTTTTTTCTTGTTTGGACAAATTTTTCTCAAAGCTTGACCATGAGACAGGCAGCTAAGTGGATCTTTTTTTTTTTAATGCTTTGTCCATCAACCCACTTTTTTTTCTTTCAAGTCTGTCATCACACTCCCATTGTAAGGAAAAAAAACATTCTTAATAAGGAGGACCTCCTGCTCTTCCTCCTCTCCAGACAGCGAGAAAGCAGAGTTTGTTACAACCACAGGGAGATCAAAGTAGTAAAAGCAGTGTAGCTGGGAAACCAGCGTTGGTCCACAAGGGAGGATTATATGTGTTTGAAATTAAGCTGCCCTGTGGACTGTACCAAAGAGCTCACCCTCGTCGGCCTTATATCTATTCATGTCACTTGCTGGGAGATTCATTATGAACTGCAATTACCTATAGGCCGGCACAACACCAGCACTGGGTTCGCTGTGCAGCACTGGTGTTGAAACTATAGTCACCACGGGCTCATATAATGATATTGGTGTCATTAATTATAAAAAAAAACCATGGCTCTAGTAAAAAATTAGTCTGGAAAAACTGCTCGCTTTACTTTTCTTTGCTCTCAAGCCTGCAGCAACTAATCATTAATCAGCAAACTTTATCGAACACTAGAATACAAGCTTGTGTCACTGCTGTAGTTTTAAAGTGTTTTAGAGAGTAGCATGTGAATGTTTGTTGTTGTGTGTTCACAGAGGAGTGAAGTTGCTCTGAAGAGGATGACGTTCTACTTAAGATACTTTTGTAGTCACATTTGTTCATGTGTCACAAAATATGTACAGAGCTTTGTTTGTATTGTTTTTACTCTTGGCACGCTTGGAACTGCTCAACCCACCTCGGCACTTTCCAGAACAGATGGTAACCTAACTAAGTTTAGGTTGGACTGAGAAGGTACAAAAATCCAGTCTCTGTGGTGGCTTTCTGTAAAGTTCTGTGCTTGGTTTGTATGTTTTGCTGAGGTTTATCTGATATGTGACTCTCTTATTTCTGGTGTTAAAATGTGAAGGTTGATTTGTTATTTTGAAAAATGTGAATCCACTCATCTCTATGACAAAGCAAAGGAAGTCAAATGAAAAGTTCTTATAGAAAGGCAGGATGAAAAAAATCAGCATGAAATAAGTACAAGGCTACCAAATGAAGAAAAACATCATTTTGAATTTTCCCTTGCCCACGTTTGGTGTAGTTTGTAAAATCCAGAATAAGGCGCAAGTCTCTGATGTCTCTTGTCTGTATTGGAGCATCTTTAAAACCTCTGTTACATTTATCCAATGTAACTGTTTTGTTTTTTTATCTTTATTTTCTTTTATAAGTAGGATGACTGCCTGTTTCCCAAACTTGACATTTTTTTTCTTATTTGACACGAGCATTTCCCTGAAATATTGGGTAGATGTATGGGCCTACGGGTGTAAAGCACAGATGCTCTGTGATGCAAGATACGCTGAGCAGCCTCCTCCCTCCCCCTCTTTGTGCTTGCTAATAAAGTGTGGAAATCTCTCCAGCTGACAGGGGGTCAGGGAAGCAGACCATCTTATGAATTGCAAACTTTGCTCCAGCATGGCATATCTCCCCATCTAAAGTCTCAGCAAAAGGAAACACAATGAAGGGTTGGACAACCCCTGATGGGTGTGTTATATATATGCTGAGTGCAGCCGCACAAATACTGCCTCTGTGTTCTTGGAGGGAAATTGAGTTTTCCATGAACTCCAGGCACTCTTATATGCTGGGAGAATACATGAGTCCATGGACAGAGCTTGCAAACTCACCGGCAAGCACTAGTAAACCCGCAAAGTGACTTGCTGTGTACTGTAGCAGAAAATATAACACCAACGGGCAATATTTAGTTACTGCAATTTTCCAGGAAATGAGCAACCTTGCAACTGTGTAGAAGAAGAAAGGCAGAGAGAAACTGGCTTGGACACGAAGTCTGAGCAGGAAAATGGAAGTTAAAATTTCTTTACTGTTTTTTTTTCTTTTTTCTTTAAAGAAAAGTGTACAGTGGGAAATGAAAAACTGATGAAAACATGCACACAAAATAATAAGAATTGACTCAGTTAATGATTGAAATTATAAACAAGGCCACTAAAAGCCTATAAAAACTGTGTTATGGTCAATGCGTTTAGTCAAGAAGGAAACGGATGCAGCTGATTCAAGTCAATAAGTCGATAGGTGGAGATGGTCCTGTATGGTTAAGACTAAGAAAATATTTAAGATGTGTGTGTTCTTGTGGATTACAGTCCAAGAAGCCCTTACCATAATATCCCTTGTTTGAACCCAAAAGGGGATCTTTCATGTCATGTCATCGACCTCTGTCTCCACATTTCCAATCCATCTTCACAGTCATGTCAAAACAATTATGCAAAATTTTATGCCGCACATACTAATTCTGACAGTCATTAATTGGATCTAAATTATGGTAGTTATAGACTGAGAATCAGATTAAACTAACAGATTAGTGGTCAAATTTTGACTATGTTGTAAGTGAGTAGGAGCTGCCACTTGAGGCAAACGATAACCTATTAGCAGTGGTTGATTTATTTTTGAGGTGTCTCACTGTGCTATTTATAAATTACTTCCCACTATAGAGGAAACTAGTATTTATTTTTGTTTATATAAACTTAAACATATATGTATTGTTTCATTCACTTCTGAAAAAAAAGAAACTAGATATAGTCTTAGCATGAGTCAGGTGTCAGTCAAAAGTTCACATTCCTGCAGCTAGCCACGTGATTATCACTGATTATTTGCTGCCCCCTGCTGTCTTGAGGCTTTAATGCAGCTGTAATATATCAATGGACCAGGAATGCCCACTGCTGCCTTTCTGTGTTGCTGTTGTTCTAATCTTATCTTCATTTTTTTCTATTATTATTATTAAAAGTCATGGCCTTAACAAAAACAGAAAGACTTTACAGTAAAGACTTTAATACTTTAAAGTAAATTATATTTTATTTTATATTGAACTGTTAAAATTGTCCTGTATAAACATGTATGTGGACTGTGCTATAAAATACCTGATCCAGACAAAACACAACTAGACTGCTGGATTTAATTCTGATAACCTTTTTTTTCAGAGTTCAGTGCTTTCTAGACCTGAAAAACGGGTAAGGCTGCATTGAACATACTCACTTGTAAGCCTTGACTCTTCTCTTCTGAACATCTTCATAATGAAACTCACAAAGTCACATCCTATTTGTCCCCCCTGCTGTTCACACCTATTCTGGTCCTACAGGTTCAAACAACTGTTTGTTTTGAGACAAGACATTCACCTTTGAATTCAATGAATATTAAAAACGAGATGCCAAATAATCTGAGGTAGCGATCTCCTAACAGATTCATCATGGAAAACAAAACAATAATCAGGCAAAAATGATATTAGTGACTTTACACATCACCTGCATGAAACTAAGGAAGGCAGTCTCATCTTTCACAACTTGTATTATGTTATAAAGCTTATCATACTGAACATGTTATTTAAATTTCAATCGTCTGTCACATGTACTTTCCTCTGATAGGTCAAATTGTATCTAGCAGGATACGTAAGTCATACAATAACCACCTGTGCTGTTGCCACCTGGGAGGGGTAGGACTAAAGAGAAGACACTTCCTCAAACATTCCCTCTCCCTGTTGATCTAATCAAATACAGAGCAGTCTTTATCAGCTTGAGGTAAGACATATTATCTTTTAACAACGAATCAAATACTAGATAAAATCCAGTAGAATTTATTAACAGGTGATAGGACTATTAAAAAAACGCAGTATAGGCTAATTAATTACTATAAAAAGGTAAATGCATGAGTAACATTATAGGCCGAGCTCGCAGTGAACTGCAAGCTCATAAATGTAGATACGTAAAGTTTAAATAATGAGATCACAAAATGTTTACTTATTATGCGGAAAAACAAATGACAGTAATTTGATCCGTGAACACGTTTCTAAAAGGACACTTTCTCTTTAAAATACAAAAAGAAGTTTTCTCAAACAAGGAAGTAGTCGCAGTTAAAAAGACTTCCGGTTTGAGCATTCACTTCAATATAAAAGTCCGAAAATGCAAACAAATGTGTTTTACGTCACCACTCATTGTGTGCATAAGCTGTTATGGCAACTGCTTTCAAATTTGTAATGAAATAATATATGAATGTGTGTCATATAATTTTAGAAGTAAAGGGACTGAATATTATCTCCTCAGAGCAGTGCAAGATAAACAAATAGATGGCTCCTTTATTTACATTTGCTTTGTTACTGTTAACCTGCCCTGCTCAAAATAAATGGAATATCAAACACAGTTAGGACACTTATAACAAAGTGATTTTAAAGAACAAAATGTTTGATAACAATCCTTCAAATCTGATTAGCCAGGTTGATTTGCAGCCGACTATGATTTAGTCTCAACTAACAAAACTACAGTTATTTTTCCATGCATGATTTTAATTTGTCTGTGTTACAGAACCACAATGTACAGCTTTAACTCCGGTCTATATTTAAAGCAAAGATTATCCTGTTTACCTTGCACTGTATAGTTATTTTCAAACTCATTATACCTTGTAGGACCAGTTGTCACTATCAAGTGTATTACATTTAATAGAATTTTAAAAATTAGAAAAATAAAATAAAATACCAACAAAAAAAAAATCATTCTTAAAATCTAAGCTCTTTTAGGTAAATGCCCCATAAGCAAGTTGCGCTTGGGTGTTGAACTGCTTTTCTATTTTTATTTTACAAAGTTCAATTTAATAGATTTGTGGAGAAAAGCTTTTATTCTTAAAAACTCAAACCGGAAGTCGTGTTGTGCTTGCAGCTGGCGGAACTCGGATGTCATGTTGTATACAGGTTCACTGCTCGCCTGTAACCTTAGCTACATACTAGCCCGTGTAAATGCCCCAGTTTTCTCACAGTTTGTCCCACCTTCTCCGCACTCATGAACAGGACGCAGCTGAAGCGCTCCAGTATCTTGAGGATGGCGCTGGCCGGCTCGGAAACGATGGAGCAGGAAGGACATGGAGAGACTTTCTTGTTCCGAGCTGTCAGGATAGCAGCTGTGGTCGTACTGTACTGGTTTGTTTCAATAACAATGGTCTTCCTCAATAACTACCTGCTGGACAACAGAGAGCTGGACGCGCCGCTGTTTGTCACGTTTTATCAGTGTGTGGTCACAGTGGCACTCTGCTGGCTCATGCAGATGTTTTCCAAATTTTGCCCGGGACTCATCGACTTCCCCGCGGTCAAATTCGACGTGAAGACGTCCCGGGAGGTCCTGCCGCTGTCCACTGTGTTCATTGGCATGATCATCTTCAACAACATGTGTCTGAAATATGTCGGGGTGGCTTTCTACACGATCGGCCGGTCACTCAGCACAGTTTTCAACGTGCTGTTATCCTACCTGATCCTGAAGCAAACCACATCATACCAAGCCTTGCTGTGCTGTGGGATCATTCTCGGTATGTTTACTTCCTGTCTTACTTACTGCACGTGGGCTCTGACACAATACTTTCTTTATTTTAAATGAATAACACACGACTAACGTTTGACACTGTGCTCAACATTGACTTAATTGGGTCAGTGGCTAAAAATACTATTAATAAACCTAACAGATACTATTAAAAATAAATGTGCACATAGTCTCGTGCACTTATCCAGAAATTATGGGGACATCAGAGCTTTATAACAATGGATGTTAAACACCTCAAGTTATATAAATGGACCCTATATGCAGCTATAAGCAGCACTCTGAGAACTTGTTCTGCAGGATTTTGTAAAGTAGCTGCAGGGATTTGTTCACATAAGCATTACTGAGGTT
>JAQMCX010000001.1:24723321-24774176 GCA_029814765.1 Acanthurus leucopareius
CAGCACTCTGAGAACTTGTTCTGCAGGATTTTGTAAAGTAGCTGCAGGGATTTGTTCACATAAGCATTACTGAGGTTAGGTAGTGATTTTTGGCTGTGAGGCCTGGTTTTCTGTTCATTACAAAACAATTCTGGATGAGTTTGAGGTCACGGCTCTGTGCAGGACTGTCCAGTTCTTCAGCATTAAATTCAGAAAACAGTTTTTGTTAATGGACGTGGTTTTGTGCATGAGGAAACTGTCATGTTGAAGTAAGAGGGCTTACTTGGAAGCAGGCTTTTTTCTTAACCATCACTGAATGCAGCATTAAGCATTAAAATGGATTTTAATTGAAGCGAAGTGGCCAAAATCATGAAAAACAGTCCAAAGCCCAATCTACACGAACACTTTCTGGTGATGTATGGTTATTATTTTTAATTAAATCTTCAGCTTAGTGAGTTATGAACATAGAATCACTTTTCTACATCTACTTATTCATTATATTGTTATTTATGCATTATAACATAGTTTCACTTTAGAATATTGTAGATGATTAAGTTTACATGTGTAAAATGAGACCACCAACAATTTTAAGTAATTCACCAACCAAACATCGCAAACATTTGCAGGTTTCAATGTTTCAAATGAGACAGTTTATTGTTAGTCTCTGTTTATTTTCATTGTGAATATTCAGATAAAATGTGAATGTAATGTGTACTTTGAGCATGTGGTTGTTTTTTAAAAAAACCCACGGATTTGAGGATATGGCCTTCTGCTTTGACAACTTGCGACTGAAAATCTTTCTCCTTTTTCTGAAACTGACTCAAATTTAGCTCATGAATGGAAATCATTTTTTGGAAACAAATGAGGCAGTTTTAAGCAGCTCTTTGTTTCAATAAATATTTTAATTCTTGGCTAAAAATATCTTAAATAAATCCAAGAAATATGACAAACATTTGCTGGTACGACTGTGAGAAAACTCAGAAGAAACACTGACATATTTTTTTTAGTGCTGACATTCAGCTTTTGGTCGTTTGGCTGCTCGAGTGTTAAAAATCTCTCATGCTTCTCAGGTGGATTCTGGCTTGGTGTGGACCAGGAAGGCTTAGCGGGGTCCCTCTCTTGGACAGGTGTCTTTTACGGGGTCCTGGCCAGTGCTTGCGTCTCCCTGAACGCCATTTATACAAAGAAAGTGATGCCAGCAGTGGACGGGAGCATCTGGAAACTGTCGTTCTACAACAACATTAACGCCTGCATCCTCTTTCTCCCACTTATTCTCATATTCGGTGAAGTGGGTCGTATCGCCAGATTCAGCCGCCTCACTGATCCCGGGTTTTGGGGCATGATGACAATCGGAGGAGTGTTTGGTTTCGCCATTGGATACGTCACAGGTCTCCAGATCAAGTTTACCAGCCCACTTACACACAATGTCTCAGGGACAGCAAAGGCGTGTGCGCAGACTGTCATAGCCGTGGTGTATAACGCCTCCAGTAAAAGTTTGCTTTGGTGGACCAGTAACATGATGGTTCTCGGCGGCTCGTCGGCTTACACTTGGGTCAAAAGTCTGGAAATGAAAAAGACTCCTTCCAAAGACCCTCAGGACTCAGCTAAGGAGAAACTGCTGTCAGAGGAGAAAGACAACATGGGAGTTTAAAACCATCGTAACTTTGCTGTGAAACCTTCAGATTTTATCCGTGTGAATGTGAAATAATGTAACAGTGAAAAATCCTAATGATTAGTAATTAAGTGATGCATTTATGGATTCAGTGGTTGGGTTTAATGGTCTCGTGGTTTTATACAGTTTTACTTGAGGCTTGAAGGATTTTTTTTTCTTATAATTTAATCTGGAACGAATTATGTTACATGCGGGACCTTTTTTTAATGATTGAATTTTTAAAATGAAATGAGCGATAAATATGATGATGATTCTTTTATGGTCTAGTCTACAAGTGAAGGAATAAATCATGTTTTTTATTCACAGGAGGGATATATTTACTCAGAATTTGTTTGTTTTTACAGCTACATGCCATTTTTATGATTGTATGACTTTTCTTGTCACTGTTGGTTTGGATTATGCGAGGAACATGTCTGCCCTCTTAAATATGTACAAAGCCAAGACAACCGGATCTGTTATATCCTGTAGTTTGTGAAGGAGAAAACAGGCAAAGTAACCAGAAACCTTTTGTCAGTGGGACTGAAGTACATTAGGTTCTTATCTCCAAACGAAACACTCCCTCAGCATTTTAAACTATTGCTGTCATAAACTTTGTGCATATTTGTGAAAACACATTATGTTTCTGAGCTGAGTCAAATTTTTAAGGTTCTATATATGAGATTTTTTTAGCCACTAGATGTCACTCAAGAGCCCCAGCATGTCATGCCAAAACAAACAGGCCACATGACCAGACCTCTACTCTCCCCTTTGTGTTATCAGGAAGGTGTTAGACAACCCAAGCCCTTCTTTAGCAGACCCTGCTTTGCATCTGCTTTGTTTTCCACACTGAATCAAACAATATAAGTATAATGCTAACCTGACAGGACAGATGGACATCTCACATGTTCAGAGGATATAACTCACATGTCCATCTGGGAAGCAGCCCATTGAGAGCGTTAGGAAGAGGCAGGTCTTTTCAGGAAAAAAGTCTAAAGGTGATTGAATGAACCTTCCAATCATTTGATAAAACTGTCATCATTGCAGCATCCACGCTAAC
Organism: Acanthurus leucopareius; assembly: GCA_029814765.1. Lineage (NCBI taxonomy): Eukaryota > Metazoa > Chordata > Actinopteri > Acanthuriformes > Acanthuridae > Acanthurus > Acanthurus leucopareius. The sequence continues at coordinate 24,726,009 of JAQMCX010000001.1, forward strand.
CTCTTTCACAGCTGCTATTGTTAACAAGCTGGCAGCCGCTTAGCAAGGAGCTGTTTTTCTGTTGGCTTTCTCATTTATGCTTACTATCCTGCTAATGCTAGCCATATAAAACACCAAGAACAATGTGGAAAGTAGCCTTTATGGACATTTAAAGAAAATTCTCTGATCTTATTGTTATAAATTTGTGTGGGAGATCACTTTCAGTCTTTACATGCAGGGCATACCAGCTACCAAAGCAAACAAAGGAGCTCAGATTACAGCACACACAGGAGGATCTTTACTGTCTGCTACAGACGTCATTACTCAGCTACATCTTTACTTAACATCCTTATTAATGTTCAAAATGTCATACATGGAACCTTTAAAGATGGTGCACAGTTCAGCTATCTTCATGTTTTCCTGTTAAAAGGGAAAATTGTGCTTTCTCTAGTTATTGGTTTTTGTAACCAATATTTTGATGCTATTGACAAATAAACTATGTATTGTTTATGAACATTTTTGTTTCCGTCATTAATTTATAACAGCGACTTTAATTTTGCTTTAGTTAATAAAACTGGAGGTCTTGTCAAAATGAGACGTTGACGTACGCTGCAGTTTTATGTGGGATTCAAACGGTAAATACTTTGTCGGCTGCTTTAACCGTGATGAGGATTTTTCAAAAAAGCTTTGAATTTTTTTTTAATTTAAAAATGGTGAAAATAATCAGCTGATAAATCAGTCACATAAAAAATGTCATTAATGCTGAAGTAATTTGTTGAATTAGGTTTTTTTTTGTTTCACGAGACACCTCAGATTTGATTTTGCTTTAACTAATAAATAAAATAACCAGATGTTACTTTTTACTAGAATGATAAAAAAAAATTACAAACATGTCAAATTGAATGAGTAATTTGATAAAATTCAGTCATTTATTAAATTGTATACATTTTTTTTTTTTTTTATGTAGCTAAGTAAAATAAATTTTCATCTCAAATATTATTTTAAACTAAACGTGAAGGTTCATTCTGACCTCTGAGGCATGAAAATAAGAATTCTCAGCACTAAAAATGATGGTTAGTGTGATGCAGCAGCACTCAAAAATTTAGTTGCATTCAGGGATTTATCCTTTTTGGGTGAAATTAATTTTTCTAAAAATGATTTCACACCTTTTTTTATGTCTTCTTTTATAATGTTCAGCTGCTTCAGTAGCTGATCAGTGTGTCTCGGGTTCACAGTGACCCAGCTCCTTGCACAGACTGAGGCTATGTGTGTGTTATAACTGCTGCAAAGCCTGATATCTATTCATTTATCTTAATTATTCCTAATTTTTTCTGGGACTCATTAAATTTGATAAGATGCATTTCAGCGAGAGGTCCCCTCTGTGTGTCACTGCCGCCGTGGGACAACACAATGCGGGCAGCTTGGTTATTGTCAACACTGGATGGAGGTGAGGAAGGTCAGTGAATGCTGAAGCAGGGCTTGATAAGAGTCTCTGGGCTCCAAATGGCATATTTCTCTGAGCAACAGGGGTCTAAAAATAACTGACGGAGCACCATGGGTAATTACACGAACCAAAAAACACTGGTCTCTGATGTCAAGAACTCATTTCAACGGTGAAAGTTGGCCTTGTGACACCAAATGAAAGTTTTATAACTGTGTCATAATGTGAAGTACGTAATCCCCCCCTCCCACGACCCCCACCCGTAATCTTTCTCTCTCATGTCTGGTCGGGTCAGGTTCAACATGACAGCACCAGGCAATCTTCAATAATGATTGACAGTTCAAAGGCTGCGAGAATCCAAAGCAGACACTTTATGTTTCTTTAAAAGTGTCGGCTCGAAGTTGTGGTCGAAATGCGGTTGTCACTCGATGTTATTGTGAGAGTTAATTAGCACCGGGACATTTTTCAGTTATAAATCATGACTACGATAACGTCATGCTGTGGAAATATTTGAGTTGCATATTTCATGTTTTGGAAAATCTCTGTCAGTATATGATGTTTAATGTAGTTAAATGCAAATTAAACTGTCATTTATTGATTTTTCACTTGTTTAACATTCAGTCAGGTTTTTTTTAGACTGCTGACACATTTATAATGCAATATCCATTTATTATTTATTATTCAGATTTTCTGTAAGCAATGGTGTTACACAGAGACAAGCTGAGGTAATACAGCCCATTTTTTATGTCATACAACACAATATTAAGGGCACAAGTTGGGTAACTACATTTTGCATGAGCACGTTGTTTTCACTGTGATTTAAAATGTGATCATATTTTGCCCACGACTGCAGCTGTATTTGTCCTGGGTAAGTTTAATCATTTTTGACTCATGCTTTGTGTTAATTTTAAGCACAAGTATAATGTATGTGTTCTTGAAATACAACATAAAAGCATAATAATTACTCCTAAATTTATTCCAAATTTATTCAAACTGAAATAATAATATCTACTGTAAGTCTGTTTTTTGTATGAGTACTTTTGACAGTAATTACACCTTCATTTTTTTTAATATTTATGTATACACGAAAAAAAGAAGCGATCATGTTTGCAGTGGACATTTTTAAAGTAATCAGCAACTCAAAAGTCCAAGAGTTTCTCAATCTTTTTTCAATTCACACTAATCTTTGGTAAGAACTGATCTTGATATTATCAGAAACCACCCAGAGCATCAGACAGGTCTTTATAAACATCAACCAAAAGCTTAATTCATGTATTATTATCAGTCTTGATCTGGCTGCTTCAACTTGTTGTAGTGGAGAAGATGAAAACAGATACAAAAACATGGAAACTTCAAAGTAAAAAGCTTAGGTAACGGAAAAGCAACTTTGGAGATGAAATGGTCTGCGGCCGTCCTGTCAGCCTCATTTCTCCTGGCAGATCTACAGACGCTGACATCATAAACCTTTCATAGGGGAGGACATCTGTTACCTATCCTCCAAGACGTTGTGAAATCGTCATGTCTGGCGTGACAGCTGGCGCGTGATGAAGTGTCAGTAAACACTCTGAGCTGAATACACCTGCAGATGTGTCTTTTAGTCATCTCGGATATTTGGAGAAAAGAATGAACCCCTTTTTTTTTTTTAGATCTAACTTGCAGCTTTAGAGAGATTTACTGTTCTGTTCTTTCCTTGAAACTTTTTCTTAAATAAACTGACAGATGGAATTGTTTTTGTTGTTTTTTTTTGTTTTTTTTTTCCTCTGAACTTTATTCATCACTCTTCACTGTTTTCCTCATTACCAAATCTCCTTTCCCTCAAATGCACTTTCCACTCCCTTTGCCAACAATTTTCCCCTTCTGCGCGGAGCACTCAGAGGAACAGGATCTGTTTCCGGACCTAGCGCTGATTTGATCTGAACAAAAGCAAATACAGGTTTTCTCTCCTGAGAACGTTAAGGAAGGAATGGGTTAAAGATCCCTGTCCATTACGCCAAGATGGGAAAATTCATCATCCGTGGTTACGTCATATTTTTGAGCAGACAAGCAGATCTGTGAATAACTGTGAGCTGGTGCTACTTTCTTTGGATTTCTGTGGAAGTTTATTGCTGTGAGCTTTGACTGCCAACATGCTCACTTTCTTCATGAGGAGAGTGCCCATGCCCATGCCCACTCCTCCGGACTCCAGACTCTACTGCCTCCTCCTTAATCTCTGTTTTTGTGTAACAGCATGGCCACGTGGTGAGTAAAAGGCATTTTTTGCAGTTATGATTAACTGTTTTTTTCTATTACTGTGCACGATATTGAAGACTTTCTTTATTGCATGGCCTCTCTCTTTTTTAAAAAAAATGTTATTAACTCTAAACAAAAAGAAAAATGAACCTTTTGACTCACTGTTGACTAACTGTGGAGTTATTTTGTGATGATGAGTCACTTCTGCTGCTGCAACTTGTCTCAATTAACACTGCAGACTCTCTGTGCTTCACTGAAATGAGAATAACACATAACTTTCCCCTGGTGTGACTTTTACAGAACCCCTTCTGTTGAAAATTAATGTAGATTTTGTACAGAAAAATGAGTTTGCAGTATCTGTGAGGCTTTCATACGATTCAGCACTGAAATCTTTAACTTTTGATGCATAGAATTAAACCTATAATGGAAATTAGATGTAGCTCCATCCTTTGTCCACTTTTCAGCTCTCTGTTGAATCCTCAGTGCCTTAAGGAGAACAATAATGAAATACATACTCATACACACCTTAAATGGGGTTTGGGATGAGGCTGCCATAGCTGTTCAGAGCGTGAGACATATTCCAGCCTCCGTCTGCATCCTCAGCTACTAAACATGGTGCATCATTGTGTGTCAGAGCACACAACGGCGCTAAGCACGGCTGCTTAATGTCTCAGATTTGGCTCATAAATGATACACGTTCCAGCTTGAGCTTGATAGCATCATCTGCCACGACAGCTCTTAAACCTCAGCAGTTTGTCCAGTCATCGTGAAATGTTGTGCGCTTGTTTTACAAGAGAGTCTGATACGCATCAGCAGATAACAAGAAAATGAAGGGACATGTTTCTCTGCCCAGTTTTTGCTGCATTTTTTATAACCAAATGTGGAAGCAGGTACATGCTGTGGGGCTAAATCAGTTGTTCATTATTAAAAAAACACAAGTGTATTTTCTTCAACGTATTCTTTCATATTCTGTCAGATTCTGATTTAGATTTGATAGATTGATAGATTTGATGCCATTGTCCTTTATCGTTGTCCCTCCCCTCTGACAGGAGACAACTGCCCGAGCTCCCAGTGGAGCGTCATGTGTCGTCCGTGTTGTGAGTACCACCTGATCCAGTGTCGGTGTCCCTCCACGGGGTCGAGGGTAGGCTACACTGTTCCCTGCTGCCGCAATGCTCTGGATCAGTGTGATCCCTGTATCTTTCACCCTGGTAAACTTTCATTGTCGCTTTTAGATTTTCTTTAATCTGGAAGAATCTGTGCTGGACTTTTTTTTTTGTTTGTTTCACTGCCAAACAAGCAGCTGCTCCTCTTTGAGACAGAAAATATTTCTGATGATGCACTTCCTGAAATAAAAAAAGTCAAAAAATGTTCAGTATATCCTCAATAATTGTGTTGTATCGGTCAATGATTAAGAGCTGCATATTGATTTTGAATCTTTTTTGGATAAACACTTTCATATAACTTTAAAGTTACCTCTGTTTTTGTCCTTGTCAGGCTGCAGCCTGTTTGAAAACTGTAAAACCTGCCACAATGGAACATGGAGAGCCAATGACAACTTCTTTGTCAATGGAAAGTATTGTACGGAGTGCCGCCAAGGCTGGAGTGGTGGGGACTGTAAAAGTGAGTCAGACTGCTGAATGCAGAATTTCCACGAGGTCTTATCTTTGCACATAATTAGCTGAATATTCTAAATCTCACTGCTGAAATGAGAAAACATGGATCACACGGTGCACAGGTTTCCAGCTATGAAGAATTAAACAGCTTCACTCCATCATGCTGATGTGTTCCTGCACCATCTGTAAAACTCTGTGGCTGATTGTATGAGGAGTTTTTTTTTTTTTTTTTGCCTATTATTTTCTTTGAGAATAACATTTGCAAGTATAATTTTATCTGGCCTGTCATTCTAAAACCTCAAAATCTTTGTTAGTGTTTACAGCATTTGAAAACGTTGTTAGGAATAAGGTTTTTTTAGTGGTTAAAGCTGATCATAAACTGGAGAAATGTAATCTATTACCTACAAACAAGCTGTTTTAGTTTCTACAACTGTAAGATAACACACTTTTAATGTAACAACATCTGGAAATCTGTTTGGAGTTCTGTTGTCCTCACAGCTTTTCAGAGTGCTGCATCCAAATTTGTAATACATCAAGCTGCCACTTGGTGGCGACCATGCGTTTTTGTAAAGGTTTCCATGAGGCCACATGGACAGTCAACTTCCACTGATTTAGTTTCTGTGCATGTTGACAAAATACTGAACTACTGATCAGATTTTAATCCTGATTTTTTAATTTTTCATGTTTGTTCATAAAAACTACAACAAAGCGTATTAAATAAATTGCTTTGACAGTGACATCATCTGTTTCATGTAAGTCACATGTTTACTGGTTAAGCCCATAATAATATCATGCTATTAATAGAGGAAGGCAAACAAGTATTCCTCCATGCCACTCCTGTTTTTTCACTTGCATTATGTTCTTCCATCCTTTGTGTTTTCATGGCCCAGGGGAAATTTCCACTTGAATGCCATTCTTTCTTGTGCTGTCAGTTTGACACACACAAGGGGAAAGGCTTGGAGCCATTTGCAATTTCTGTTGTCCTACACAACCTGTTTAGAGTCTGTATAGATCCAAGTGTCCAAGCATTCATGTTAGAATAAAAGTAATGGGCAGCATGATTTTTAATGAGGCTTTGCTGTGTGGGTTGTGTGTACAAATAGAATTCTGAAATATTTGTAAAAAGCCTAAAAATCTGTCAGCATTAAACGCCAACTCAAACCCAGAGGTTCAACCCTCACCCTGGCCCTTTTAGCAAGAACTGACAGGAATCAATTTGTAGAATTTCCAGCATCTTGTTTTTGCTGTTTTAGCCCTCTGAAGAACACACATGCCAGTGTGAATATTTGTAGTTATTGAAATGGCTGCTTGGATCCTGTAATCCATTTTTTTCTCTCTCTTATTTTTTTGGAAATTATCTGCCCTCTTACACACCCTGTAACATTACTGGTCTCTCTCACAGCAGTAAAAACGTTCAGTGCTGCTGTGACAAACACATATTTGATTAGAATGTGAATTTACTAAGTGAAAGTAATCACAGTTCTCTTGTGGGCAGCGTGTGGAGGCGTCATTCAGCGGGCTCAGGGTCACATAGCCCTGGAGAGTTACCCAACAAACGCCCAGTGTGAGTGGACGGTGCAGGTGGAGAGGGGCAGCAACATCGAGCTAAGGTGGGTCACTTATTTCAAAGCTTTCATGTCTGTGAAACAAACATGTAAAGCAGTCAGTATCTGAAACTGAAAGAAAAGTTCTTTCTTTATGCAAAGGCACCACAAGTAATGAATGTTTTTAAAGAGACTTCAGGTGATACAAAGTGAGAAAAGCAAAGTAAAATTTTAATGTCTATGTTGGGATTTACAGAAGCGATGAAGAGAGATGTGATTTATATTACGCTAAAGTCAGATGCTGCTGCTTTCACAAAGTGCTTCGAGTGTGGATTTAGCATTCACACAGTGACTCACAATGCACAGCTAACAACTGAGCTTTATATTTAAAGGACATTCAGTGCATCCGGCATAATTCTGCTGATGTTAAGGTGGTAGAATATATCAATGCATGAGCCCACATAATTAAACTTACTGATAATGCAAATCTGCGCCTTTCAGACTGATGTGAATTCTTTTGATTTGACTAAAAAAAAAAATAATTTAACGCAACTTTACTTTGTTTGTGCTGCAGGTTTTCACTGCTCAGTCTGGAGTCCGACCATAACTGTCGTTATGACTACGTTGAGGTGCGTGACGGCTACAGTCTGAGCTCCCCTGTGATTGGCCGATTTTGTGGGGATCAACTGCCTCCTCCAATAAAAAGCTCCGGGAACATCCTGCACATCCTGTTCAGCTCAGATGGCTACAACAACTTTGATGGCTTTGTTTTTACATTTCAGGAGATTTCAGGCAGGTACAACCACTAAATACATTCAGTGTAGACATGGGATGGACAAAATAATAGAAACACTAAAGGGGACACTAAAGGAAACGATCCAACACAGTAGCCTGGAAATAAGTACTCCCTTAAGAAAGCTTCCTCTTCTTCTTTATTTTTTTATGTTCTTGAGTCCATAGAGCTATTGATGGACTACACTGAATTATAATATTTATGATTCTCCTCTTTTGCTCAGAAGATGCATTGCATAAGGTGTGATTGGAATAAAAAAGAGATTAAGAATGTATCAATCTGCTATATTCTCCGTCGTGATATATAGCTATTTATTTCAGATATATTTATCATGAATACATGATGTCCATCCATGCATGCAGCGTCCCTCGTTTGCATTCATCGTGCTTGCTCCCGGACCTGTCTCCTTTTATGCTGCTGTGTTTGTGAAGCCTACAGGGCAGTGATGAGAGATGGAAAGTCAGCAACGCAGATTTGTCACACTCATTCCTCTCTTTTTTGCCCTCTTTGAAGCAAATTATGCATCTAACTTGCATCCCATTTATCCAGTTTTTCCCCCCCTGGACATTAACACCCGCTAGCTAACCTGAACATATCATGGTGGTACAGCCAGTGTGGATATTAAAGCCCCTTTTAGCAATATTTCTGTAAAGATTACCTCAGTTACTCTCATTTGGGCACAGTTAGTTTAGCATATAATTAATTATGGGGAGAAAATGCTTATGAAACATCTACAAGACAATATGAAAAACATACTCCACTTAAAGGTAGTGGTTTTAGATAAACAGCATCTTAATTTTTTAAGTTTTTCTCCTCCTTTTATATCTAAATGTTAATATTATCGGGAATCTCATTAAAGATTGCCATTATTTGCTAGCAAGAGGCCGCTATGTTTGGCGATGTCTTTTAAAGCAAAAGTATTTTTGTATACAGCAAAACAATATCACAAACTATCCATTTGGTACCATTTATATTCATTCAGTGAACTGAAAAATGTGTGTATTATTATTCACGTTTGCACAAGCTGTTGATGAGTTGGCACAGTGGTTAGCAATGGTTAGCATTGTGGCTCCACAGCTCTGATGGTTCTGGGTTTGAAGCCGGTTTTTCTGTGTGAAGTTTGCATGTTCTTCATGTTTGTTTCCTCCCACAGTCCCAAAACACGCAGGTGAGGATAATTGGTGACTCTAAATTCCCAATAGGTAAGAATGTGAGCTCCAATGATTTGTTTTTCTCTATTTGTCAGCCTTGTGATGAAGTGGCGACCTACCTATCGAGGGTATCAGCCCAGTGTCAGCTGGGACTGGCTCCAGCCCCCCCGCCACCCTGCCAAGGATAAGCGGTTACAGATAATAGATGAATGGATAAGCTGTTGATTCAGTGGGGGGTTGTCTTTCATTCATCATCAGAAAATATCTCCACAGTTTCAGCCATCAAGAATCCAGTGTGTGCACCCCCAGAGGAACCAGTGAATGGATATCTGCTGCCTGCGTATGGCCCGAAGAAGGAGCTCGTATCCGTAAACTACCGGTGTGATCCACTCTTCACGCTGATCGGCTCCCAGCAGCGGATCTGTCTGCCTAATGGAACGTGGAGTGGTTCAGTTCCCACATGTGCAAAAGGTAACATTTTCACCAGGTGACTTCTGGTCCTCATATCTGGTGTTTGTTCAGTATATTAATGCATTTACTGGGTGAGTTTGTTCTTTTTTCTCTTTCAAGCACATGCTCATACAGGTCAAACAAGCAGGGTCCGGTGTTCCCCTCCACCCAAATTGCTAAATGGCTACCACAGACCTGCGTCTGACAATACTGTAGGTGCAGAGACCATTGAGTTTTTCTGCAAAAAGTCCTACATTCTCAGCGGAAACCAGCAGAGCACCTGTTTTTCTAATGGATCCTGGAGCAGCAGGCCACCAAAGTGTGTGAGAGGTAGCTTTCTTCAAAAACGCATTAGAGCTGAAAACACACTGTGACACACACAAAGAAGGCTGTTTTCTGCCATTATATAATGTAAAACAGCACTTTATGCTTTCAACATAAAGTTGCTCCTGTTATTTGTGTGTAAAACATCCCAATTCACCGGGAAATTTACAAAACCAGATATGTTATAAAAGTAACAAGCACTGTGAGTATGTAGTCATGCTCATTCGTATGTATCAGTATTTGTTTTGATTTTTTCTTTATAATGCATATATGTGTCCTTTACATTTTTCTGCATAAAATATTTTCTATACATGCCGAAGAAGTGTTTGCGTTTCTGCAGTAAAGGCTGAGAAAGTGGTTCTTGTGCACTAAAAGTCCCCTCAATTTGCTTCTGCAGCGTGTCGAGAGCCCAAAGTGTCTGAACTCGTGCGACAGAGTGTGGTAGAGCCACGTTTTATATCAAGGTAGCCAGACACTGTATGCATGGATGATGTTTGAAATGAAAAAAAAAAAGTGGGATATTCAAGTGATGATAAGGAGCTATTACGACAAGCCTTTTTATTTTCCACAGACAGAATCCAGACCAAAGACTCTCATCCAGGTACAACATGCACGATTTGGTTTCAGCAGGATTTATCCCACTAACAAGGGATAAACAGTCAAAAAAGGATGACAGTTCCTCTTTGGAGCTTCCTCGTGGCTTTCATCCAGTCTACACCAGCATTGAGTACAGGTGTGCCTCCCCTTTTTATCATCACGCTGGAAGCTCTCGACGCTCCTGTCTGAAGACTGGCAGATGGAGTGGACGTCATGTCTCCTGCTCCCCAGGTGAAAGCAGCACCAGCATAAACCCAGCTAAAAGAAATAAATCTTTAAAGGGAGGCTAAGCATTACAAATCATATTGCTTTTGTGACAAACAAAAATGTCGCCTTTACACAAAGTTATATGTTTGTTGCAAAAAGCACAACTTAATCTGGTTAGACCAGTAATTTTTGAGGGCACATGTGAGAAAAGGTTGTCAACTTTATAAAGATGATCTCTGGATGTTTAACTAACATTAATTTGTTAATTTTATGTGTCTTGACTGCAAATGCTTGTTCTTGATATTGGAAAGGTTCATCTGCAAGTACTGGTAGCTCCTTTCCAACAATATCTCAATTCATTTGCTGTCAAAAGCTTAAGAACCTACAAACAAGTTACTGTGATTATTTTATCAAATGCATAACTCTTCTTTGCTTGTCCTTCTTTGACACTACGTTTTTAAAATTGACCATCTTCCTGTAGTTCCTATTTGTGGCCACAGTGGCGCTGTTCAGCAAAACTTACATATACAGTAGTGGTTTGACTTTCAGGGAAATGCATTAGTTCTTTTCTTGCACAGAATTGGAAGAAAATGTTGATGCAATTCTTGTATGCATGTTAAATATAAAGGTACAGCCAACAGCTAGCATAGCTTAGCTTAGCTTAGCACAGAGACTGAACAGTTAGCCTTGTCTTCTTATCAAACTTTATGCAAGAAAAGGAATCTTTTTAGGTTTATTTTGCCTAGTTAATGTAATTCACACCTGTAGCTTACATTGGTTTGTGAATTTTGGTGAACTAATGAAATTGTAATGTTGCTCCAACCAACCTCAACCTGAACAAAAGTCTCATTATCACAGTTCTTATTGTTCTTATTAGTCTGATTCTTTTAACAGCTCAGAGGTTAAAAAACACAGAACAATTAGGTTTATCTGAGTATTACCTTGGATTTCTATGAATTTTGCACACATCCTTTTACTGCCCGTGTGTTGTTGTTTGCATTTTTAAACGTAATCCCTCTGATCGTTGTCTTCCCACAGTCTGTGGCAAATTCAACGCTTTCAGTCCACACAGCCTAACAGACACTCAGTGGCCGTGGCACGCAGCCATCTATATCCGCTCACCTCCCGATCATACTGCCAGCACTCAGAGGCCACGTGGAATAACCATGTCCACCCAGCAGGGGGCCTCAGAGGAGTCCACATTCTGGTTCCTGGCCTGCAGCGGGGCTCTGCTCACCCAGCGTAGCGTCCTGGTGGCAGCTCAGTGTGTGGTAGACAAGGACAAGCAGCAGACTCTTCAGCCAACAGAAGTGAAGGTTGTCGTAGACATGCAGTACCAGACATCCAAGGATAGAGTGAAGAGCCTGAACCACCTCAGGGTACAATGCAGTCTACTACTCAAAAAACCCCCATCAAATGTGTCTTATTTTAGCTTTTATTTTCTGAGTGTGGAAAAAACTTTGATATCCAGACATCTTTTCATATGAGAATACATTTAAATGCCAAGATCAAAAGTGGAATTAATTAGTTTAAAGGCCAGTGAAAACCCTTAATTGATGATCAATTAAGTGTCAACTAATCACATAAAGTCATAGCATCTTGATCATTTGTTAAAGATTAGAAACAGAAATTCACGATAAATCCTAATTACTTGAAGTAAAGCATCAGTTAAGAAAACGATTTATGGCCTTATAGTAAAGTTCAACCACCTCATTTTGTCCCGAAGTTAACAAATGCAGACTTATAGAAGCTTTAAAATGTTTATCGAATTTTTATTTTTAGGTCAGATGGCACAGAAAAGTTTCCCATGACTGAAAAGTTTACTGAACAGCAGATGCAGTGATAACGTGTTAAAGCAAGGAATCTTCATTAAATAGATTTAATCTGCTGGTTAGGTTTTTGTTTACAGATAGAGCAGGAAGAAATCCGGTCGTATTTAGATGTGCACATTAAGCTTAAGTGGGATACAAGTGTATTTGATTTGAAATACAAATATGTGTGCATCTTCATGCATATTATTTGATCTTAACAGATATTCCCAAAAACAACATAACCTGGCACGTTCTTAGTAGAATCAGGCATTTTCCAGGTATCCTGACTCCTAATCTGAACTCATTTGAATTTGTTCTCTCTTTCAGTCCCTGCAGGTTTCAGACATTTTGGTCCATCCAAATTTTCACTTTGCACTGGACTCTAATGTGGCTGTGCTCAAGCTGAAAGACAAGGCCAAGATTAGTGAGCGTGTACTGCCGGTGTGTCTGCCCAAAGTGCAGGGAGGGGAGGTGACAGCGCAGGAGGCTTACACTGCGAGGTGGATTTCGCCAAACGATTATAGGCACCCGAGCCGCAACACTCCCCTGAGCCAGACTGAACTTGTTGAGTTGGGTGACGTTACGCTATGTGAAAGAGAATTTGCTCGAGGAGGAGCACATACCGCAGCCATCAGTGACAATACGCTGTGTGTTATTAGAAAGCTGTCCGGTCTTCAAAGCCCTTGTCCCAGTGTTGTCCCAGGCATCACAGCCGTGCCAGCTGTGTTTTCATCCACAAGTGGTGTCTCGTCAGGTCAAGGAGAGGCTCAGGAATCTTCCAACGCAGGCTGGCAGCTTCTCGGTTTAGAGACTTTCAGCTATAAGGCAAAGAACTGCCCCCAACAGACTCACACAGTTCAGACAAGAATTGCCAACTTTAAAGACTGGATAGAAAAAAACATGAAGTAGTTTTTTTTTTTTCCAGTATCTCATGCAGAGCTGATTTCAGCCACTTTAATCCCAAATGGTCATGTTTTTACAGTTCCAGTTGCTGGAAATGGTGGTGAAGGAGCAGACAGTGAGAACAAATTTGCAGTGATAATTCTGTTCATGCAATTCTGTGTCAGTACCATAGAAGATGGGAGCTGTTTTTTTGCTGGTAATCTGCTTGTATCTCCTTTGTGTGCATGTTATCGCTCTGTATTTGGGCCACCTCTGCCTGCTTCAGACAGCTCAGCCTGAGCTGATTAAGATTCACGCCGCATACTCTGATATTTGAATGTTACCTTGCATTTTATGAGGTGTGCATTTCAGAATAAACTTTGAAGGTGTTAATTGCTCTTTAAGATTTAAAAAAAAATAAATCCCCTGGATGCCATTTTCATAATTCGATGCTCACTTCATTAGTAGTGCACTCTCTCTAGCTGGAACACTACAACATTAAGTCAAGGACATTGTAACTAAAAGGATGAAATCAATAAATTTTCTTAAATTCGCTAACTAATCTTCAGGCACTGTGTGCTTCCAGCTCACTTTGGATTAGCCAAAAAAATTTAAAAATGTTTTACCTTCTGTCGTATGTTTGGTCTTCATTTTGAATATATGTCCTGATTTTGCAGTTTCCATCATTGTACTATGTAACTTCTATTTGCAATTAGAGTTACTATTGCTATAATAAACTAATAATGTATGATATAATATACAAAAAGCTTAAGCTTTTACATTCAAATGTTGGGTTTTTTCCCAAGTAAGTTGATGATTGCATCTCTGTGACTGACCTTTGAATGTTGCAGTGATTAACATTTTCCAAGACAGATGTCACTTTGTGAAAAATAAGACATGTAGGAGTGAAAATATGTTTATTTGTATTCAAGTTGACATCAAAACAATTATTAAGATTTCATGTACAGTTTCCAATTTACAAAATAAAATGTATCGTATATTATTTATTTGTTGAGAAACATTATCACTCTAACCTATAAAACACAATGTCACATACGGTAATCCCCTTGTTCTGCATGCATTCCCAAACAACCTACGTATGAATGTGCAGAGACATAAAACCGTGTAAGAACTGTATGTTCACCTGCTGGAGTAAATATGCACCTGTGCGCCTGCAGCATGTTTGCATGTGAGGTTATGCATTCGTGAGTTTCTCTGCAGACTCTCCAACATGTGCTGTCATTGAGAGAAACACACTGAGAGGATTTGCTAAACTTAGCTCTTACTCCTGAGACGCAGACGCCCGCTGTGCTCTCTGCAGCTTTGTGCAAGACACCTTTTAAGCCCCGCCAATTAAACAATGAGTAGCTCAGTAGTCTGTCCCTGCCACTCGTAAACCGAATTGCCAGAACTAAAGCAACTACTATGAACCAAAAAAAAAAAAACAGAAATCAAAGAATACAAGAGTTAAGACCTGAAAATTGCATTTAAATGCAACTTCGAACACATTTCAGACTCTATTTCACATCTAAAAACCATATAAAGGAACCACATGCAATCACATGACTGTAATGCGTCGTCAATGCATTTTTCACAACCCCTTTTTTCATTTTCTCTCTTTAAATGTTTTTATTTTAGCTGGTATTATTGGCTTTGGCCCTACTGTTTTGTACTACCACAGGTATCTTACGGTATGATGTCATGATGCTAAAAAAGGTGTGAAAGTCTGCTAATCTATTACTCTTTAACTGAGAGAACACTCCACCCACACCTGAGACGAGGAGGACCTGACCTCTCATCTCACACTGTGTACACTGTGCATGTGCAGGGTGTTTGTCTCGGCTGCAGGGTGGAGGTGAGAGGATTTCCATACCTTAGAGTAGAAGAGGAGGAGAGACTTGCTGCAACACCTGTGTGATTTCTTTCCCAAAAAAATACTCTGCAAATCTTCAAGCTGCTCTGATTCTTCGCACACTCCAAATTTACATCTACTCTACAAAGGAAAAGCCCTCATATTGACAGAAAACAAGACTTCCACAGGTGAGTAGTCTTATTTAGGGATGCCAGAGGAGGATAATTACACTGTCCCCTCTATGCAACACTCCTGTTCATGCTTGTAACATGCATAAAGGTGATCACAAGTAAAAAATTAAAATGTAAGGAGTGAAAAAAGGAGTGATAGAAATGATTTCTGCCAAGGTGACCCAGGGTTTTTCTTCTTAAGTGCCGTGCAGCATGTTGTTGTGAATGAAACCTTTGTACTGAGATGGTTTCTAGGTCAGACGTGTACCGTATAGTTTGTAGCTGTTAGAATCGGTACGGTGCTGTTAGTGCTGTGACCCAGTTCTGAGCATACATGGATAAAATTGTTGGTGTTGTGTTTTGTCGTATTCCAGTTCAACATCTAACTAAAATTCTCATCGTGGGTCAATTCAGGCCAAATTCCCACCCATGAAAACCATCTGGGAACAAAGTCTTGAATTAAGCTGCATTGTTCTTTAATCCGCCTCACATGCTGGAAAGACAAAAACTGTCAGTGAATTAAACGACTTCAGGACAGGAGCGAGTCAACTGGTGCATTTTATAGAAGTGACAGTTTCTCAAAGCAATGCAAAGCTGCTGGCCTTGGGCCACATGTGCATCATTAGAGATACGCCGTTCTGTGAGATTCACTCCCACCAAACTCCCCAACTCGAGACAAGGCTGCGAAGGGATGAAATTCAAAAGAATAGCCTGAAGGGTTACACTGTGAATTCTGAGAAAAAAATTAAGCAGATGAGGTGCACTGTAGACAGTTTCTTCCTTTTTTTATTTGCATCTTGTTAGGAAAATGACCGGACATAATCACATCTTCTTTCAACACATAATAAATACAACAATATATTGCTGTTATTTCAATATATGACTTCGCTAACATTGTACTTTTTCATAGGAGTTATATTGTAGAGTTTCCAAGAGTTTCATTTCTATTTATTGTGCCTTTTTTGCTATCACACACAAACTCTAAAAAGAATAAACATCTAAATAAATAAGTTAGTAATAGACTGTGCACATCCATTGAATTAAGTATATTTATGCATATATATTGGCATAGACTTCTCTCACAGTAAATCAACAAATAAAACATATTTTTTTAAGAAAAGGGGAATACGTACTATGCCTTCATAAAATCAGAGGTCAGTTCTGCAAAAGATTTCTGATGAAACGGGCCCTCTTACTCATTTGTGCATCAAAGCAACTTTGGAGCATCTAATCAGAGAAAGGCCCTGAGGGCGAGCTGGAGGCCCTGAGGAGAAATATCCATATTTTTTTACTTAAATGACCTCTTGTTCCTGTTAGGCTTTACGTCCACAAATAACTTTAATCAATACAAGGACTTGGAGTCTTTCCTCTATTTGTACACAATCATTATGCTTTATTGCTTTAGATTTAAAAAAAAAAATGCAGAGGTATGTGGAGTTCCAGTTTTTTTGCCTTGTAAGTTGTCAAAAACGTTTTTACTGTGAAGTTATTTCATTTTTAAAATTTTTTTCCACACAGAAAATTAGCACCACTGAAGGGTTTGAAGGTTGTATTACTCAAATGGATTTATGTTTCTGCTCGGCCAATGAGATATATATTTTTTATTAGAACTCTGATGAAACTACCACTTGCATTGCCACCTTTCATTGAGTGCGAGCAGCTTCTCAGAGGTCCTGACCTCACTATCGAGACACTTTGCAAACTCTAAATAAAGCTGATGGTAAAACTTGGATATCTGGTTGAAAAGAAATGCACGTAAATATGATTAGTGAGTTATTCAAAGGTATCTTTATCTGCTCAAGAGTAGCTGTTTCCCATTGCTATTACACTTTATGGAACAAACTTTTTAATGCATAGATAAAAGAAAAATGATATCAATGTTTTCACCTAACTCCCAGAAAGGCTGCAAAGAAACATACAATCCTTGCTGCATAATTTAGCTTTAATTAACCTCACTCTGTGAGGAAGGACAAGAAGACGGTGAAATGAGTCTGAGTAGAAACGGCATTTTTTTCTTTTCAACTTCATTACCAAGTGGAGGGCATGATGGCAGAGCAAGTCAAGAGGTGCTTATCGGATCTGAAATTTTTTAATAGTACATCTCCTGCATAAGTAAGAGCAGTTAACTGTCATAATCAGAAGCTGGTGCTGAGCTCTGGCTCACATCCAATTGAAACCCTGCTCTTACAAGACAAGAAGATGTAATTAAACTCATCATTGAAGCAGGATCACCAGCCGTGCATCATGCCTCTATGATGCAAAACAGGGTTACTATTAGCCCACTCATTCACCGTTTAGATTCTACCCTGATATGTGCATCCACTGTGTTGCATTTTTATATGCATTTTTATGTTTCCATTCAGATTTTATTATTCTGCCATTGTTAATATTCTGGTTTATGCATTCATATACAGTCTGAGTCCAAACTGATTACCAAAACATGGATATTTTCTCCCAAACCTACTGTAACAAGTACGATCTTTATTTCTCTAACAACAGCCAAACATGTCTGTTATTATTTAGCTAAAATCCTCTGTTTTATTTAGCTGAATGTTTGTCATTTTCCCCGACTCATACTCAAATCATTAAAGCTTTATTCAGATTGATTGATTGTCTGATTGAGCGAGTGACTGAGTGATTAATAATTGTTGCATGTTCTTTTTTTAATTTTTTTTTTTCAAAGACATGCTGACGCCCTTTGCTATATTTTTGAATATCAGCAGTTGGTAATTTGAAGGAGGATGACGGGGACACCATCCTCCTTGTTAGCAAAATGACCTAAATATGTCAACCTTCTTGATCGACAATCAACCTGTGAAAAGAATCCTGTGTGAACATGGCATCGATTTCCAATTGTAACACAGATGACACGTTGCATGTTCTGTTAAAGCTGTTTAGCTCGGATGTTTCATGCATTATGTGCTGCCTTGCTGAGATAAGAAGTTGGATCTCCAAACTTTCCTGCAGCTGAATGACTCAGAAAGAGAAGTGGTTATACTGCCCCCTCTGGTCACAGCACTAGAAGCATTAATTGTTAAAAAGTTGATCTCACTTGTGATGTTAATGTAGGCTTCACTAATGCTAATAATATTTGAAATTACACATAAATAAATATACTTTATATCTTAAACCTAATATTTTGCTGATGTTGTTGACTCCTTATGGTTTGATGCGTTTTAAGTGTCTAACTGATCTCTTGTAAGGAACCCAGGAAGAATAGTTGTTACTGTGGCCTTAACAAATGGGCATCCTAAATAAATGAATTAATAATAAATAGAAATGTAAACTGAGGTCAATAACTTTTTTCCCAGATATGAGTGTCAAGACGGCAGAATAACTGCACTAAACTTCAACTGCACTTAAAAAATCCTGAAACAATTCCACCGAGGACACTAAAACTGTCTGACTTCATTTGCATGTTCTCTCTTGTTCTACCAAGATAAGTGCTCCACAAGTGCTCTTTTTACTGAAATATATCCTTTGCATGAAGAATAATTTTCAGTGCCAATTTAGCAGTGCACTGAAAACAAACTGGTCATGAAATCATGACCTTTAAACTGAAATGCCTGTGTGTGGGTTGCATCGGTGCTTGCTACTGAAAGAGGCTTTTTGCCCTGAAAAACTGGAGTGCAGCAAATTTGTATTTGTTTATTAATAAAAAAAAGAAGCTTAATCAAAAATTTTATGAAAGTTAAATTTAAGTGGCAACTACCATTATTGCCTGAACTGTTGGCAAAGTTTGGTTCCATCTTTTCTCTCCAGTGATAATATTTATCTGGTTTTTCTGAAGTTTGTTTCTTCCTTCACAACAGATGGAGATTATTAAACCTGCAGTGAAGCAAATATTTAACTGATCTGAAAGCACGAAATCTCTAAAAGTGCAGACAGTTTTGCACACAGAATCAAGGGAAAGCTTATTAAACCTCTTTGTTCTGTTCTCGTTGAATTATCACTATTTTACAGACTGACTTAGCCCTGGGTTATTGTATCCGAGTACTCTAAATCTAAATCTCTCCAGACTAAATCTCTGTGTGTTTCCTCACCTACAGCAGCCATGTGTCCGTGTTATATAACAGGGGTTAAAGCATGCTGGGAATCCTGTTCTTTTCAACTTAAAACTAAACATCTGTGAGACCGTTTATCACATAATTTAATTACGAATTTGAAATAAACCGTACATAAATAAACGTAAGACAAATGTGGATTCTTATTCAAGAATAATCTCATAATAAAAAAATTCAATGCTCAAACTAAATGCTGCTTGGTCAAAAAAAAAAAAAAAAAAATTAACTGACTACTTGCCCCTGTGGATGTGGCTGTTAACTATAGGTTAAGTTAAAAGGCCTGTGCAAGTGAGAGCCTTTGACTTTGCTGTTACTGTATCGAAAGGGGTTATTATAACAAACTGTGAAGGTTTTCATCGCTGCTTTAAGATCAAGATTTTATTGACACTGTTTTTAAATCAGCCTCGGTCGTGTTGTGGCTCATGTTTGAGGTCACTGCGGTCATCGGCGCACATTTCCTTATGCATTAATGCAATGTGTGAGTGAAAAACTGAAGAGCAAGTCTTCCTGAGGTGATTGAGAATGCTGGAGCAGAGTGTGAACAGAATGTTTTATCACGAACAGTCCTCTGACAGTTAACTAGAGGGAGATATTAAAGTGGAGTTGCAGTGCATAAAGGCCTCATTAAAAAGATGAATGCACATTTGAGAGTTCAGCGGTGCAAAAACCATAGGCACTTGTCAAAAGAGATGTGGAACAAGAGACATGGCCACACATGTCTTTATTCACCATATTTCGGATAACAAAACAGGACTGAGAGGCTCCTGTGTGATGTTTTGCAATGTGTGTGTCCTTCAAGACAGAAGCATCACTGCTAATCAATACAAAGTAATTCTGAGAGATGTGATAAAACCTGCCTATTCTGATGAGAGAATGAGTTTTTTTGTTTGTTTGTTTGTTTTATTCCAGGATAATATTGCATATTATTACATAAACATTTATTGTTTGGCTGATAAGCAAAATACGTTTGGTCCCTTTTTTTGTTTTTTTTTTCCTCAGCTGATTTTTAAAGATCCAGGATTTGTTAATCCTCAGTTCATTTCTTACAAAGACCGCTGGCAAAGTAGCTCTGAATAGGAAGTGTGGGATATTTGAGTTTTTTTTTCATCTTATAATGTAGATAGTTTTGTGTTTGTGTTTGTGTTTGTGGCACCAGGTGGCCTGCCCACCGGATAATTCATGTACTGTACCTGAAGGTCCTAAAATGGGCAAATTATCTGGCATCTTTGTACCTATAGAGGTTCTCTTCTCTTTCCTTGAAAACACAATTCACAGCTCAAAATCCATGAGTGTCAGTTTGTTTATGTTTCAGAAAGAATGCAGACCATCTGAATGGCCGATACATTAATGACAAACTGTGCAAAATGATGATAGAAAGAAAGGAGAAGGACAAACCACGTTCCCGACTCAACAGAAGCAGAACATTCAAGTTCACCAAACTAATATTTAATGCAGATGTACGTGGGCATATATTTTAAGGTTGTTATTGCAAAATGATTTGCTTTATTACTTAAAATTCAATTAAAAACTATGTGCAACATAATGCAAGTCAAAGACAGTGACAACAGCTGATATGATCTTCATCATTTGAGCAGGACATCATCACATAAAATCCTTAAAAAAGGCCAAAAATTGACAGATGAGATCAAAAACAGAAAAGCCAGTGAGAAATTATAGTTGCATGTTGTTTTTTACATTGTTGTCAGTTCATTATTATCCTTCAATGTGAAGATGTAGGTTAGTATTGGATCAGGATAAAGGTCTTTATAGTGGCTTTAAAACATAACAGCCTCATGACCTTTTATTTGATTACCATGTCATTTGATGGCCACAAAAAGGATCCACGGTCAGGATCCACTTTCACTTGATGATTTGTGGAAATATGTTGTAGGACTTTACAGCTGTAGACTTGTTCCCTGAGTGCGTCCGATCCATCTCAGTGTGTATGTGCGCTGGATTAGGATGGCTCAGAACAGATTAGTTAATTATAGACACCTGCTGTCTAAGCGTGGTGTGTGTTGTCAGGTGTTGCGGCATGAGGTCAACTTGTTGCTGAGGGGGGAGAAAAGGTGGAGCAAGATGTGGAAATTTGCATGGACAAATGCTTTGCCATGTGCTCTTAGACCGTCCCTCCTCCTCCTCCGCCCGTCCGAGCTTTGAGAGCAGCTCAGCAGTGAGAACTTTCACACTTACTTCACACACTTTGGCTTTGTCAATACACACTCATAGACATCCAATTTCTTTAACTGTCTTTTTCTTTGTGTTTTGGCCACTTGTTCACACACAAATTAAGTTTTAGGTCTCTAAAAAATAGATCTTTTAGAAAACTGTTTGCTGTGTTCACAAGCAGAAAGATAAAATGGAGTTTTTGAATCGTGACAGATTGTGCGCTGTTATCGCTTTTATATAATGAGGTGATATGGTGCTGGTGTTAATTGTGCTAACATGACTTTTTAAAAGGTTTACACATAAATAAACAGGTGCTCTTTCACTATATTGTGAAACAGAAGCTCCAGAATTCATTACGAAGGTCAATACAATATCTGACACCTCTACAACGCAGTTCCTTCCACCAGTGTTACGGATTTTAAGACAGAAAGAGTCTTTTCTATCACTGCAGCTAGTTTGCTGTTCATAGCTTTTCTTCAGGCCTCTAAAAGGCAAATTCAACTTTAGCGATTACGATTATAATGCTGCCTGTTGGTTCGGCATGCTAATGGCAGAGCTTTATCCATGTTTTTGTTTTTTTGATTTGGACAGATATTTATTTAAAACGGTGTTTTATGTGGACAGGATTTGTTGTGTGTGTGAGCAAATGAGAAAAAAATATCGTTTATTTGTGGATGAGGTCCTAACCAGAGTCGGTTACTGTAGAAATGCAGGAATTATGCTGTTGTTTCCTACAACAGCCGTGTAATCTTTTAGTAGCTGATTATCCTGCTATCAGACAGCTGAGCTCTCCTTTCATTCTGTCCACGCAACTCTTTGAGTCTTGTATTAAGTATTAAACTGTTGACACGGTCGAGCTGTCGAAGCCCCCATTTAACAATTTTAATATATCTTAGATGACAACTATTAAGTTCTAACTAAAGCCTTCATGAGACACCACACACCCTCATGATTGACCTACAAAAAAAAGACAAACAGCAGAATGAATACAATAAAAAAAAAGAAAAAATCTTCAAATGGCTTCTTTGACATCACATGCACCTTGGTAATCATTCTGTCTGCGTAAAAAGCCAGTCGGATCATCAAAAACTAAATACTACCTTGGCAACAGCATCTCAGTGATTGCATGTTAAATGGTCACAGCACTTTGTGAAGCTAAGAGAAGCCATGGCCACACACTGAATGACGGAGCCGCACTAAAAAGCTTTCCACAAATACCTCAAATTAAAGACTTCTTTGCTGAAAATTTTCCACTGAATGATTTTGAAACAGTCACAAAATCTCCTGCTGGTCGGGAAGGAGGAGAAAGACACTTCACAGTAATGTGTATGTGGCAGATGTAAGCTGTAATGTTTTATTTATTTCACTATAATAACTAGTACATACGTTATTGCTATTTGATGATGGATCTGAAACGTCACTTTGGGGAAATAAGTCACAGGAAGTCAAATCCAGCTGTTTTCAGGGGTCAGGAGCTGAGAACTGTAACTCTTTCCAGTGTACTCTGAGTGGGAACGTTGTGATGTTATTGAACATAGTTTCCATTATGTCAAAGTTCAGGTCATCGTGTTTGCCAGATGCCCCAGAATATCACAGTAGTTCTCAACAGTTTGACTCGGGGTGATGAATTCATGGTGCACCGCCTCACAAATGTCAAAGAAAACCACCGGCATGATCTTTTTCACGTTCCTGACCTGATGCTTCTTATCTGCCCTTCTTGAAGACTGTGGTCTCTTTCACTGTGACTGCTGTTTGATCTCTGAGTCGAAGCTGTGGACACAACTCTCAGCCCTGGTGATGATCCTCAACATGCAGTTTTTGTCGTCCCGGGCATGTTGACAGAGACCCTTGCAGATGTTGACACAGGGTCACCTCTGCTCCAGAGTCAGGTGGTACATGTTACTCAGGAGATGATGATGGTCATGCAACTTGGCATAAAAACTCTCAAAAATTATTTCTTGTACATCATGGTGCTGTGTTTGTTTTAATTTATTCAAATTATTACTATTTTAGTCAAAGCTGAGGACACTTATTTAAAATTTAAAGAGGGCACAAATGCATTCAATTTTCTGCTAAATGAGTCCTTCTCAAAGCTTTTTGCTGCTTAATTTTGGAGTTATTGTTTACTGGAACTTAATTAAAAATCTGATATAAAACTCATACAATATAGCTTTTCCATCAGGGTCCTTTCAATCAGAACAAAAACACAGGATGTAGTCGGATGATCTCGTAAAGTAGCACTGCATGATGGGAACTGTCTTCATAAATAAACAGCCAACACACAACTCACTAAAAATGTAGGTCTAGTTGTTTGCATATCATCCCTTTAACCCTTAATTTTGCGACTTTGTGGTTTAAATATTAATTAAACATGGAAATTAGTCTGTAAGCAACTCATTTATCATTACAGATGATTTACATACTCACAATTTTACTTTAAATAATTCACAGAGGTACAGATTAACAGCACAGACATGATTGGCCAGTATTAAATCTTTTTTCCCTTAAAATATGAGAAATTCAAAACTTGGTCTGTAGATCCAAAGAGCTGCTGTGTGTCCTTGGTAGCGCAGGAATTCACATTTATCCAATCATCATGTTCTTTGATAGAAATTACAAAACAAACTGCAGCTTTTGATGACATTCCAGAGATATTTCACCTAAATAGCATAAAGATCCTGCAATCACTGCATCCACCATGTAGCTTTTACTTAACATCTATAACATCACATGCTTAAGTCCTGCAAGTGCAGCATGTAGATGCCTAAAGACCTGTCCAGACCAATGTGCATTTCATTTTAAATGTATGAAAGAAGTTGTTTTAAAAAAAACCAAACAAAACATTAAATTTACCAATAAATTTACCTATTATTATTATTATTATTATTATCATCATTATTATTATTATTATTGCTCAGTCAGGATCTTCAGACAAAACAATGCAGTTCATTTTGTCTCTGAGAAGATGTAAACAAACAAGAAAATTTGAAAAAGGACGACAAGTACTTTCACACCCTCACTAATCTTAGCGGGTTGACTCCACCCTTCGAGTCTGAGAGACTCGTGTCTAACCTCCAGGTTAGTCAGTCTACCTTTACGCACCTCCCTGCAGCTGAATGAGCCGGCCTCCGTGATTGCGGATAAAAAAAAAGTGAACATTGTTGAAGAAGGAGTGACCCTGTGGATTTTTAAGGACTGAAAAAAAAACCTTCTTGAGGCATAAAAGACTTTTCTTTTTTGGAGGCTCTGTCTGGATTTACTTATGCATAAACCATGAATTTGTTATTTTTTTCACTGACGCTCGTGGCTGTGTAGTAGCTCATCACAAGTACAGTTTCAATCAAGCAACAAAAAAAGAACAACTGGTAAGCATTAACAGTAGCAAGTAGTGATGTGATAGTAATTTATGAGATGAATCACCATAACATTGTCATTGAAGAGGTGCCATAAAAGAAAAAAAGTATTCAGCAGCTTCTGTTCAGATTTCCCTTGAAAGCTGAATGATGTACGAGTGATGCAATAACAGCAGTGGTCTGTTTTCCAGAGTTAAAACTGCTAGAAGGGTAAACTTAAAACTGTCAGTTTTACATCTGTAGTTTTTCTGTTGGTGATGCAAAATGGTAATTTCATCATTGTTTTTTTTTCTAACACAGAGCGTGCACTCCATGTGTTTGTACCTTCTGATTTGTTTTTCATTGACCTCACAGCAAGATTTCATGGTAGATTGTCTCTTGTGTGACTTTTGAAAGTAAACTTTAATTTAAAAGCATGTTATTTAGTTCCTCCCTCTTTCAAATGTTTCTTATGTTAGGAACCAGCTTAACATTGTTCACTCATCAAGAGTTTTTGCTCTTAAATGATCTTTTCGGGGCCTTTGCGGTTGTAGTTTTCGTTAAGGAAAAATCTTTGGTCTGAAAGTTGAAGTTTGGTGTTCAAGTTAGTAATCCCCTGGATAACCGTCGTCACAGAGGTGGTGGTGACACCTTGACTTTTCCTGGGAAGCCCCTTTTCTGTTGCATAACTCAACCACTTGTGTACAGCAGGTGCTAATTTTATCCTCTTTAAAAGGCTTAAGTCCCATTAATGCTAGAGCACAGTGTATCAGACGGTGTGAATGACTTGGCAGTTGTTCTGTCTTCACCTTGTGTGTTTCATTCCGTGTCTTGTACAAAGTTAATCAGATGTTTAACTATTAAATGTGTTTTCAGATCTGCAGAGAGAAGTACATACATAATGTTTAAATGCTGCTTACAAAGTTGTGTCTCCATTCTGTGCTCTTAATTACTTTTTCTGGAAGATATTTTTCACTTTGATCCACAACCTTTGCTGAGGGAAACCTGAGCATTTTTATGTTGCTTTTTGCAGCTAATTAATATTCCAGGTGTTTAAGTCATGAAGGTGAAAGTGTCCAAATGACACGGGTGCACTCTGTTACGTAACTGTGCACGTCTGAGCTCTACAGGGGATTTAAAGGCTGCACAGGGGAGAGGTGATCTATAAGTCAAAGAGGCTTTAAGCCACACCACAACAAACCTTACATACCTGTTGCTTCAGTGACATGATAAGGGAATGTGTTGGACGGGATCATTCTTTGAAATGAACATCTGTAAAGTACCTGAATCTCACAGAAAGCATTAGACTTAAATCAATCACCACATGTATTTGGATGTGGACAAAAAAAAAATCCCATTATGCATGCCCTTACAAGACTTAGCATTCAGGTTTTTCTGCTCTTATATTTTATTCAACACAGAAATAGAAAGTCTCAAATTATCATAAATTACTATGCATAGACACTCAACAGAAGCAACGGCAGCAGTAGCAGAGGGAAGGGTATTTGCAACAGCTGGTCTTCTGTTTATTCAAACGTATCGAGTAAAACTGGAATGATTTTGTTTAAAATGCAGATTTCCAAACAGAATCTTTATTGATTCGGGGCTAATTGTTTGGGAATGTCAGTCGCTAATTATGAAAGGCCACATGCAAACTTTTTTACATAATTGCATGCATTAAGTATGCAGAGCATGCAGAATTAATTGAGCTTAATCAAGTAGGCATCACCCACATTAATTACTTAATGACACAATAAGCTCTTTTTTTTCATAAAGTAATCTTGCATGCAACATTGTGAATACAGTCGCCGCTGCAAATGTAACTAATCACTCAGAATAGACAGTGTTTTAACATACTACAGTTTTCCTCACTGATGGGTTGATGCCCTGTTGTGATGCGTGGGTGGTTTATGTTACCACACACACAATCCTGACAAACTGATCAGAGCTGATAGAGACTGACATGAACATGAACATCATCCTTAACTTGCTGCCCCACCAATAAACTTTACCCATTATTGTTTGACTTCCTGCTGCAAGGAAAGCATGGATTTGATTACTGCTGCCATGTTGTAATCCAAAATTATAAATAATTTGTAGTGTAAAAATTCATCAAGGTGAAATAAAAACCTGTAAGTAATTCATATTTTCTTCTCTTCTGTGATCCCTTGTTTCAGTGCCAACAAAAATGCAGAAGCAAGTGGAGGTCAGGATGGACGAGAGCCACCTGGAGCCCAGGGTGGAAGCTACTGAGAGTGTATGTAGCAGTCTGTGTGACAAAATCATGAAGAACATGGTCCTCACTCTCACAATCCTCGGTGAGTTTTTGGTTCAACACTTTCATCTACAATTCATACGTTATATATATATATTCCCATTTATCCTATTCAAGGTCTCAGTAGGGCTGACAAAAGCAGGATACAGTCTGGATAAGCTGTTAGTTCACTGCTGCACTGACACGCTCCGGTAAACAAACATATTTACAAGTATGGCCAGTTAATCTTTTGGATTCCTCAGACTGCGGAAGGAGTAAGAAGAATAAAATTCAAACCGCACATGAGAGAAACATATAATTTTCACTTATAAAGGCACAAAGCTTTCACATAGCTTCTCCCTGAGAGGCAGTGAACAGTCTGAATTCAGCCTCTGCTGATGCTTAACATGAAGCAAAAACATTCTGCTACATTTTATTTAAATATGGAAAAGAGTTGAAATTGTCTTTCTTGATTTTAAACAGCAAGCACTTCAAGAGATGTCAGAGATGTTTCATTATGCACAGTAATACAGTGGGTGTAATGAGCTACTTTAATATCTAATATAAATGTACCAGAGGCAAACTAAACATTAAAATTGTGCCATTGTCATTATTATTTCTTTTATTGTTTTAAAGTGTAATATCCGCTCCATGTCTGTTGACAACTGTTATTGGATCGACTTTATGTTTTCTTGGTGTCACGATGTCATTAGCTGCTCTAAGGAGAGACATGAGTGACCTTAAGAAAGTTTTAAAAAGTTGAATCTCTCACACTTTTATAAGATTATCACGATATGTATAAGCCACAGATGTTAATGTGTTTTAATTACTGCTTTAACGTGTTCATGGTTAGTATCTCGTGCCTCACAGTCACCTGACTTTGTGGTTGATTTGTGTTTTGCCGTCGGCTCAGGTGTGTTTCTGGGTTCCATCACTGGAATGCTGCTGCGGCACATATCGCCTCTCCCTCCTGATGTTATTATGATCATCGCCTTCCCTGGGGAGATCCTAATGAGGATGCTGAAGATGCTTATTCTGCCTCTTGTTGTTTCCAGTCTGGTCACAGGTAGGTGACGTACAGTGGCTGCAAATGTTCCGCTTAATTTGCCAACAGCTGTCCAGAAGTGGGGTCACATGCTGCAACAAGTTGCTTCATGTGAGCTGCAGCACTGTGACGAAAGAGTGGGCGGGTTTGATCACACTCTGCGTGGAGGACAGGAGGCAAACACACACAAATATAGATAATGTTATTTCACACTTTAAAGTGTTTTGTGAAAATCCTCATACTCGCTAAAAAATTAAACAAAAACTGTAAAATGTATGTATGTAAAGTTGGCAGACATAGTAGACAATATTGTTTGTAATATAATGTGCAGATATGATTACAAGTTGCCTTTATGAGTGAAGAATTTGCAAAAAACCTTTAGAAAACCTTTCTTATAAAACTCAATTAGCATCAGGAAAAATTCAAAAAATTTTGACTTCTGTTATTTATTGAATGGTGCCCTGGAAGTGGAGACATCTGGTCCCTCCACAAGTCCACAGATAAACACTGTTATGGCCACGTGTGTTTACATAATGTGCAAATAAAAAAATAAAAAAATAAACAGTCAAAATTACAGCACCAGCTCTTCTCATCTAACTGACGAGAAGGAGGCTTCACTGTTCAGATGATGCAGGCAGATCTGATCGAAAGGGCATTAGCAAGTTTTTTGAGGGGCACTAATCAACTTAATCATAAATATATTTTTTAATATATTTTGTAATTACCTGAGAAATAGAACAGATCTGACATATAAAATGCATAGATTTAAAAATACACTCTAAACTAATTCTAAATTTGTAGAAAAGGCATTTTTTTGAATTCTACAGTGGGATCAATAAAACGAGATAAGGTTTACTTGAATCCCTCGTTGTGGTATTTAACATTTACTTATAGTTTCCTATAAAAACATACTATGTCAACAGGACTGGCTGGTCTGGATGCTAAATCCAGCGGCCGCTTAGGCACCAGGGCCATGGTGTACTACATGTCAACGACGGTGATCGCAGCCGTCCTGGGAGTGGTCCTCGTGCTCCTCATCCACCCCGGGAACCCCAAGCTGAGGGCCAATCTCGGACAGGGAAAGAAAAACGACGAGGTGTCCAGCATGGACGCCCTCTTCGATCTCATCCGAAATCTCTTCCCGGAGAACTTGGTGCAGGCCTGCTTTCAGCAGGTAGGAGTCTCACAAAAGGCTTTCACCCACCATAAAAAGACTGATTCATATGTCAGCTGCTCCAACTGTTTGATCTTTTCTTTGTTTCTTGTCCAGATCCAGACGGTAACCACTAAAGTTCCCGTGCCCACTAATAGAACTAAAGCACCTCCACAGTTCACAGTGAAAAGGTCGCTTCAGTTCAAGAGTGGGATGAATGTCCTTGGTAGGTGAAAGTTTGTATACACACCCACTGCAGAATGCAAAGGAAAGTTGTCGAAGAAAAATAGAAGTTATTTTTCTCCTTCAGTTATATAAGTATAAAACACTTAGATAACACAAAAACACCACATTGTTATACACTCAAATTCAACAACAGAAATTATTTAGAGGTTGATTTACTGTAACTTAAACTAATCACCCTTTCCTTGACTCACGATCCAACTTTTCTTTCTTTCTCCTTTTGAGAAATCCCAGTAATAGACGAACAAAAAAAGCTGCCAAAAACATGAACTCTTTTTACAGATGTCATATTAATTCTAGTATTTATTTTTTTAACGTGTACATTGCCAAAGTAGTTCTTCTTTGCAGAATCTCATCTTTTTTTTGTTTGATTGCAAAAACGTGTAAAAAAAATATTCCTTTCAATTAAGCTTTGAGTTATTCTCTCTTATTCTAAAGTATTTAGTTTCATAATTGACATTTTTAGCTGAAAATAATTCACATTAATGTCCTTTCTGTCTTTGTCTTACAGGTTTGATTGGATTCTTTGTTGCTTTTGGAGTTATTATGGGGAAAATGGGAGAGAAAGCCAAACTGATGTTGGAATTTTTCAACGTGCTTAATGAGATTGTTATGAGGCTCGTCGGCGCAATTATGTGGTAAGTGCTTATCTTTATCAGATTATATTAAAAGTACTACTTAAGTCTCTGCAGACATATTTTTATATAACATATAAAACTGTTGTGTTGATCAAAAACACTGCCTGTGTCTGTCTGCAGGTACTCCCCTGTTGGTATCGCCTGCCTCATCTGTGGAAAGATCATCTCCATTGCTGACTTGGAGGTGGTTGCGAGGCAGCTGGGGATGTACATGATCACCGTGATAGTGGGTCTTATTATCCACGGAGGCATCTTCCTACCGCTGATATATTTTGTGATAGTAAAAGAAAATCCCTTTACGTTTTTCATGGGAATATTCCAAGCTTGGGTCACGGCACTTGGAACAGCATCCAGGTATTTTCACCTTCACTCCTGTTTAATATTCTAGGATTCAGACTTTCTGACCCTGGTGAGCAAAGCATGATTCTTATTTAGATTTTCCTCTCTAATACAACACGTTTTTTTGTTAATACTCTAATCCCTCCCCCTTTCATCCTTTGTTTTAAATGGTAATAAAATAGTCGTGCCAGCAAAGGCTTCTCACTTGGCATCCGTGTGGGATATCTTTGCTTTACTTGATGTTTTATTAATGATGTAGGTACACTCCTCCTTCCTCTCCTGAGGTGACCTCACCTCTCTCATGTCTCGGCTTGCTTACTGCTCCATCATCTAATTATCAGACTCTACGCACAAAACGACCACTAGGTCACAACTACTGTGTTGTTTTTATTTCTATGAGACTCATCCCTAATGTGAATTCAGAGAAGATTTTGTTTATTTGGCCAATTTAAAGGTCCACTGTTGGGGGATCTATTGGCAGAAATGGAAATATAATATTTATAAATATGTTTTTTGTAGTAGGCTCTGTTACATGCCTGGAGGGTGAAGGGGAATTCAGTTAGTTTCAATTTGCAAACTCCCTGCTAAATATCACTAAACCCGATGCACTGGACTGCAGACTTATGGAAGCCTCAGCCTACAGAAGACAATAAATAAATTACTTTATTTCAGAGTAAATTTATTTCAGTATGATTAAAAGAATAGTTTTGTCAAGTTAAATAACTATTAGTTCATAACTTTTGTTTGTTGTTTACTTCAACTTTTTTTTATAGTGCCAAACAGTGTAAGAAATGTGCAAACTGAACCTTCCTGTATGATATCTGTGAGAAGATGAAGTATTTGTTTCCATTTGATTTGCCACAGTGCTGGTACCCTGCCCGTCACGTTCCGATGCTTGGAGGAGAACCTTGGCATCGACAAGAGAGTGACACGTTTTGTGTTGCCAGTCGGTGCCACCATCAACATGGACGGTACAGCGCTTTATGAGGCTGTGGCCGCCATCTTCATCGCTCAGATGAACGGGATCGTGCTCGACTGGGGCCAGATTGTTACTGTCAGGTGAGAAAGAGACCACAGAGAGATTTCACCGCACGTGTGTGAGGAAATATTTTAGCAATAAAATCTGCATGATTAAAAGAATGAAAAAGGAAAAACATCCATTAACATTATGCATAAACTTACATAACTGAAAGGAAACTTTAGTCTTGTACTTTTTTTTTACTGCAATAAAAGTTAAAGTTAAATGAATTTCTTTATTATTGTAGGTGTTCTTTATTATGTATATATCGTGCTGAATCTTGCATTGATCATCATTCATTTTTTTATTATAAGTACAGCAATTGAATGTTCAAAGTGTAGGGAGGCAGCAGATCCTTAACATGAGGTTTTGTCTTTTTGCTGATTGGAACTTGTCTCCCTTGCAGTATGACAGCCACCTTGGCCAGTGTGGGAGCAGCAAGTATCCCCAGTGCCGGACTGGTGACCATGCTTCTGATCCTCACCGCAGTGGGACTGCCCACTCAGGACATCAGTCTCCTGGTCGCCGTCGACTGGCTGCTGTAAGTTTGGCAAAATAGCGTTGTTGCAGACATATTCTAAAATTGTGCAGAGACTCTGATTTGTGTTTCTTGTTTGATAGAGAATATACTTTCTTTCTTTATGTTAGGTCATGTCAGCAAAACATATCATTCTCACTGGAATTTTAACTAAATGACAGTTATCTATGACGTTCAATGCATAACTCTGCCCACCATATTTTTCAGCAATTTTCTAACAGTCCTGTCAATCCAAGTAAACAGTTATTTATTTATTCATATCACATGAATCTGCACAAGACTTGCTTCTCTGTTTGTAGGCTACAATAACAACTTTCCGTGGTCTACAATCTCTCAAAATTCAACCCAACATAAAATGATCTCAAAAATATCGACATGTTTTTTACTTAATTAAGCCATGTTTCAATGGTTAGAAAGCCCGTAGTACTTTATTTTATGTTTCTTGTTAGAGCTGCACATGACACACACACACACACACACACACACACACACACACCCTCTTAAATCTATCATTATGGGGACCAGTCACTGACGTAATGCGTTCCCTGACGCCTTACTATTACCTTAACCATCACAACTAAATGCCTTACTCGGACTCTAAAACCAAGTCTTACCCTCTTATATCCATTTTAACTTGTGGGGTCCAGTATTTTGGTCCCTAAGAGGCTGTCAGACCCCACAAGTACAGTAGATTCCCCTGTTTTTAGTCACACTAATTAGTAAAACAAAACACTCCTACTGTACAGTGTGAAGCTTATTTCCCACAGCGCTGGCCAAAGTAGCATCCAAACAGATGCTTTAGTTTATTTTAATTTACAGGCTGTCGAGGGGTGAGCACTGAGCATGTTCTCCAACATGTGTTCTGAGGGTGTAAACAACTCTGGCTGCTAGGCTTTAATAACTTTTCTGTAGAGGAAGAGTTCTGCTCTCCGTTTTCCCACTCACTGACTCACTGACATCTGTGAGCTAATTCGGAAACATAATTAACATAACTGCAGTACAAAATCTATTTGCGAAAGGACAAAAAGTGTCGGCACTTTTTTCTCTGTTTGCAACAACAATGCTGATTTTTACTCAGCTGGGACTGAGCTGTTTGTGTTCTCGGTAACCCTTGGGCTAAGTGATTCATATTAAAGGTGGAAACCCCTTCATACATTTTAACAGATAAATTAATCATAAAATATCCTGTGTATTCACAAAGCAAAACATTCGTCTTCTCCTCCGTGTCCTCAGCATAATGTTCTACTGAGTATTGCTGCTAAAAACGAATGAATTATCTTCATTTTACTTTACAAAATACATTGTGCTTTGTGGTTATATTGGGGGTAGAATAAGGCAAAAATGTGATATAATAATCACAATTATGTTTTCATCAGTGTGTAATCACGTGAAAATAAAAAATAATAATAATAAAAAACAACAAACACTGGCTCTAAGTTGGGCATTTGTTTTTTTGGGGGGGAGTTTTTTGGCAAAATTTACATCATTTGACATCAATTCACCTTTACATTTAGGAGAGGCAAGTAGAGAGATATCCAATTGGTTGCAATTTGCAACCTCACTGCTAGATGCCGCTAAATGCTACAAACTGGACTTTCAAAACAAAATCAAAATTTAAAAAAAAGAAAAAGAAAAGTTTGGGAAAAACACTGTCATTGCATCATGTTGGGTTTTTTTCTACCTTTAAATATTCTTTTCTGTATCTTTTCTGCAACTTTGCTCTTCAACACGCAGGGATCGTTTTCGCACTTCGGTTAACGTGGTTGGGGATTCCTATGGAGCCGGTATCGTCTACCACCTTTCCAAACACGAGCTTGACCAATTCGACCAACAGAACCGGATGGAGGACTTTGAGACGGCAAAGAATCAGTCCTTCTTTGAAAATAACACCAACCAGAATGTATATGCTCACCACAACTCAATCTTAATAGACGACTGCAAGGTACATTTCACGTTAACGGACATAGAGACTTGTATGTAGAAAATCCTTCCCAGCTCTGTGTCTGTGTTTGTCCTCTGTTTCCCGTCTGTGTTTGTGTTTCTTTTCCATGTGACCTCTAAAATTGGTATATTTGTGTTTCTGTGAGTAGTCAATGTCATATCTTCATTAAAAAAATGTGTATGTTTTTTTAAAAAAAAGCTAAATCAATATATCTTCATTTATTTGATTACCTGTTAATTATAGGAAAAAGCAGTTTTTGTGATACCGGGGTTATCAAAAGCAAAGTTTGGTCTTTTTCTATTTCTAATAATTTTTTGTTTATTTTTTTATCCTCCTCAAAACTCTGTTTTACTCTCAAGAAATTAAATGAAACTGTTTCTTTTTAAATATCAAATATTCCTTATGTGGAATTGTGTACTCACTTATATTTGAATTGTATTTTGTTGTGGTATGTTTTGATTTCATTAAGAAAGTACTTATTTATTTATTTATTTATTTATTTATTTATATTTTTTGTCTAATTGGACATGTATTTGTGGCAGCCCTAACCAAATTACAGTTTTCAATCATTGGCTACCTTTAAAAAAAAACAGTTTTTTATGGCTAGTGGTAAACATAAAGACTGCTGTTTCACCGTGCTGCATCTAA
The DNA here is from genome assembly GCA_029814765.1 of Acanthurus leucopareius. Classification (NCBI taxonomy): domain Eukaryota; kingdom Metazoa; phylum Chordata; class Actinopteri; order Acanthuriformes; family Acanthuridae; genus Acanthurus; species Acanthurus leucopareius. The sequence goes on from JAQMCX010000001.1 coordinate 24,760,438, forward strand.
ATGAATGCGTATATTTCACGAGATGCCAATCAGAAATCCTTCCCTATCAATACTGTAGCTAGCTTTCTTAACAAAGCAAAGCAAGATTGTTGTTATTAGAGTAATTTAATCATACAGTAGAATCTAGTCCATGTTTTATTGTCTGTATGATGCAACTTTGTGTCTGATGCTAAAGTTGCATTCTGATTATTTCAGTATTGTAATTCGGTTGGGCAGAGAATCCATAAAATACATGGCCAACTCTGAAAAACTGTAAGCATTTGTTACATTGACATGTAAACAGCGTTACTGTTTGTATGAGATGATATGAATTTTACTGTTGGAGATTCACACATGAAGTCCATCCAAAGGTTTTAATGGCCTGAATTTAATGAAGCAATGGCTTCTCTGCCCACAACCACTGACGGTTTTTGATTGATGGTGCCTTGGCCCCATAGTTAGACTTTCTTAATAACTGCTTACAGGTTACCATGGGCAAAAATGGAAAGACTGCAGAGTTCTCTCTTGTTGAGGAGGGACCATGGAAATGCGAGTAAAGCAGACCCAGATGTTGCTGCGCCTTACCATAAGTTCCAACAGCTTTTACTCCCTACCGACAAAATTATATTAATAAAAAAAAAAAAAAAAACAACAACAAAAAAATCACACACAGGAAGAAAAATGTGAAACTTAGCAGAGTCAACTGTACTGCAAGAACGAAGGGTCGGCTAGTCTTTCAGTTACCCACCGGGGTAGCTACTGGAGCTAACTACAGATGACTCCATCAGCTGCTTGTATTAGATCTTGCATTTGCACTAACTAGACACAGACTGTAATGAACTGTTGCATTTCATGCACTTTTTACAGAAGAATTAATCATGTGGTTGACAACATTCAGGGCCTTACTTGGTGCTGCTGCAAGCTTCCTGTTCTGTCAATGAAAGAAATCGTCTTCCTCGTGCAACATCCTCTTTTTTTTCTTTTTCTTTTGTACTGAGGCAATTTCTTTGTAGCTTTAAGGGCAGACAGATGATAGTCATTTGATGGCCTTGCCAGTTAAATTTGATAAAAAAAAAAAAAACACATGAGAGATAATTTTAAAGATGGTGCAAATTGACTCAGTACAAATGAACAAATTCAGCGGATCACAGTTTCACAGATATCACTGAAAGGATAGTTACTATCAATGTTTGTGTGTATTTTTGTTTACTGGCATCCTCTGTCTTTCTGTGAAATGTCCCTAAACACCAAAGGTTCCCAAACTGGATTAATGAAAAGAAAACATGAACCGAATGAAACAGTGCTTCATGTGGCATTATGACGTAAGTGCTGGATGGTTAAATACTACATTACCTTTGACTGTTAGACTTAGGGGATTATGCACCCTGGTGTCGCACACATGGTCAAGCCTAAGAAGCAAAAGCTTAGGACTTAGACCATAAGAGGAAAGCATGTGCCATTCTAAATGTGGCAACAAACAGGACAGGATGTGTTGCAAAGAGCCATGAAGCAGACGACAGTCTAAGTTAAGGATGCCCTCTCAGTCATTTATTATTTTTGTAAATATATTCTTAAAGAGTGATGCACTGAGTTTCTGTTGGTAGTTAAAAAGTACAACTGTAAACTGGAATTTTTATGCTTCTGTCTGTTTCTGAGAGACAGAAAGATTAACAAGGAAAGAAAGAAAGTAAAAGAGAGGGGTGGGTCTCCCTAACTTTTAGCTGACCAGTGCTTTGCTCTCTTTAATTTCTGTTTATTTCTTTGCTATATGACAACCTTGCCTTGACGATGTCAACTGCAGAGTGCAGTCAGTGAGATGTCTAACACATTTAGAGATAAAACATAAAAATATGCATTTCAGTAGAATATTGTGACTCGTTTTTTAATAGAGATACTAAAGTTTCTCCACCTACCAGCTTTACCACACTCAGAGCGAGGACGGCTGGGCCCTCCTCGCGAGATATTACTGAGATTTTGCAGGGTTTAGTTTTACACAGCAGATTAAAAATATAAATAACAGGCTTTTAATTGCATGTAGAGTTAATTAGTCATGGTCACGTCTGTTTAGCAAGTACACACTAAATTCTGCCTCCAGCACTCGCATAAATATGAAACCGTAACAACAAGGTCATTGGATGTTGGCTGAATGTGTACATGTTTTCGAGTTCAGCTCTGTGTAACAACTCTATTGAAACCTGGGTGAAAATGGGATTATTAAGTCTCTTTTCATATAAGCGTCAGCTTACATATTCATCTTTAAAGTGCCTCCTTGCACTTTGTGTATATACTCTCTTAGATAAAGTGTTTGAATCAAATGTATAGAATATGGCAATTTATGTTATCTGCCAGAGGTATTTTGCTATGCTAAATGTTTATATAAAGACTATAACTATGTATATGTAACAGTGTTAGTGCAATATTAATTTTCCTCTTATAGGTGATCTCACAGGTTGTGAATTTAGGGTTATTTATTTGCAAAAAAATGCATTCAATTTACCAAGAAAAACTACTGAGCTGCATGCGGTTGCCAGGGAAGAAAGCCCATTATTTTATTTTTTTCACTTGTTTAATGAGTGAATGTTATTTGAAGGGTAATCAGCACATTAAGTAATTTCTGTGCATATGGAGCATTGGTGTTGGCAGCTGCAGTACGCCTGCATTTTGTAAGACCTCTGCAAACCATCAAGTGTTTGGCTCAAGCACTGCCTTCCTCCAAATGGAAGTAATTCTTCCTCAGTAATTATCAGCATTACACCCTGATTCATATCAAAGACCCATTGTCCAACACAACCCCCAATTTAAAAAAAAAACAAAAAAAACTGGGGTGCTGAATGATATGTAAATAACAACAAAATACAAACATCAACAAACTGTGTTTACAAACAGTGATTTTATGACGAATCCTAAAGCCCAGTGTGAAATGTTATGACAGGCGTTTTTGGGGAATTCAAAAATGTTTCCGTTTGTGTTTTGTTGTCATTTCCTGACCTATTTGAAATGTGTTGCTGGCATGCAATTAAGAATAAACATATATTTATAAAGATCGGTTGATCAGTTAAAAATATCAAATACATTTTCTTTTAACTCTATATCATAAAGGATAAGCAAGTTATCCCGACTTCTTTGAATCAGAGTTTTAACTGATTATATCACTTTTACATCTATTTAATTTGTTATTGGGCCTTGATTCATATAATATTTGTTCTTCGTCAACTGGCCTAGTGTAGTGTATTTTGCATGAACATGTGAACTTGTAAAATCTTTAGAATATAAAACTTATATTTTCTATCTTTCTTTTTGATTCTATGCACATATTGGTCCAAGGATGAGCGCAACATTTTTGTTGTGTCTGAAATTCATCACAATTCAAACCGTCTTTTGACTCAGACTTACTAAATGCACCAGGATTGAATTCAGTTCTCCTAAATAAACTTTTACAGTGCACCAAAAATGTTTGTCAGACAAATGGACTGAGAGTGTATAAATGTTTTAATACTTGTGCGTAAATATGAATGAAAACAAATAAATGTTTATTGATGAACTGTCGTCGTGTTTATTTGTCAAAGAGGGATGGATGCAATATAGCACACGAGCGTTCGGTAAGTACAGGTTGCGGTGGCTGAAGTGCTGCGTAGGTTGTCAAGAGAAGCTAATGGGTAATTTGGCTGAGCACAGTTCAGTACAGAGCCTCCACCATGAATGTGAGGAAACTGGAGCATCTTAATATAAGTTACAGTACACAACACAGTCTTCAATAATATTATTACAAACAGATTTCAAATAACATTACAATAACGGCACTTATAAAAGACATTTTCACCAGACTGGACATTTTTATATCCACTAACAGACCTTTGAGTAAAAAAAAAAAAAAAAATGAAAAAAAGAAAAGAAAAAAATAGTTATTAAATATTTACAATGAAAAAGAGAAAATAAAACACTGTAATGACTTTTCAGCTGTAATTGAAATAAATGGCATTTGTGCATCTCACCCAACCCCTTTTGTAAGTTATATTTAATAGAGGAGTTAATATGGCAATAAATACATCAACCAAAATATTGCTCTAGTTTAAAGGTAGAGATATGATAAGAGTCAAAAGTCAGATGGAAAAAGGGTATCATGGTTCAGGTTCAGACCGGGCCAAGAGCAACAAACGTCCACTGAAACCTGAAGCTCAACAGCCTCAACGGTTGTTTTTCTCTGAGTGAATTCATCAGTTTCAAACTCAGTCTTGTGGTTCTGTAATTAGTCTCAAGCCTACACAGGGTCTCTCTCTGAAGCTCAGTGTGATGGATATTTCTCTGATAATTCATCCAGTGGGATGACTGTGTACTCAGCCGCCTTTCCATTCTCCATGGGATGGTCTTTGTGCAGGAATGTCTCCATCTCTAGCTCCCTCTGCTGGCTTGTGCCGTTAGTTTTGGTCTCCAGTTTGGATTGGTGCTTTGGTTTGTTCCACCTGCACGAGAAAGAAGCAGTGTGAAATTGATTCAGTGCTCTTGATGGTTTGTAAGCCATAAATATTGTCACATTGTTATGATATTAAATTCTTACTTGTCTCTGGTAGCGATGGCAACGCAGAGCATCACAAGTGCTGCAACTCCAACAATAAAACCAACGATGATGATCCAACCTGGACATGAGGAAAAGTAGGAATTAATAAGATGCAATGTCTTGAGCCAGAAGTCAGTCGTGCAAAGGAATGTCGTGTGTGTGTGTGTATGTGTGTGTGTGGGTGTGCGTGTGTATGTATATATTTATTTGGTTTTTTCTCATTGAATTTTTGAACTCACCGGGTGTATTGTGGCCTGCGTTCTGGTGTTCTGGAGGCCGGGCAGTTTCTGCATCATTCTTTCCTGGAACTGAAACGAAAATAAATAAATAAATAAATAAATGAATAAATAAAGACAATTCATAGTGGTGGTAGACAATACTATTGCCGTAGGAATACGATATCTACCTGCTGCAAGTTTATTGACTTCCGTTTCAACAATTTCAGAAGTTAAAACTGGATTCTGCACTTCAGTTTCTGGTTCTGAGCCTAATCCAATAATGATCCGTGGAGCGATGTGACGAGTAGTCATGGAATTTGATGATGCAGTGGTGGTTTCTGTGTGGGAAACAGAAGGGGTAACATTTTGAGTTAATCCACAATGGTTAGTTATAATCTATTTCTGTAGTTCTTGAGTTAAGAGCAGAAAATCACAACAAATGAGACACTGTCTAAGTTTTTGTAGGCCCCATCTATTGGAGTAGATACAAGACATTTACCTTCTTGGGGTTGGTTTTCTTTGTCAAAGCCAAAGCCTGAGCCTGATTCTTCGCTCTCTTCATACCCTCTCGAAGACATTCCAAAAGCAGTTGTGAAGGTTGATGGTTCAGTGCTAGTTTCTGTGTTGGAGACAAAAAGGGGTAATAGTTTGGGTTAAGCTTAATGCACACTGGACATTCCCTTCGTCTTGCTGTAGTTCTTGATTTAAGAACAGAAAATCACAATAAATAAGATGTTATCAACATGTTGACAGGCCCTAATTTTTGGAGAAGGTATAGTATGTTTACCTTCTTGGGGCTGGTTGCTCTCTGTTGTCATCTCTGGAGTAGTTTGGGTAGTTTCTTGTTCAAAGCCAAAGCCAGATCCTTCAAGCTCTTCAAACAATCCTGGAGTCGTTTCTAAAGTAGTCATGACGGTTGATGATTCAGTGCCAGTTTCTGTGTTGGAGATAAAAGGGGTAACATTTTGGGTTAGGCTTAGTGCACACTGGACAGTCCCTTTGTCTTTCTGCAGTTCTTGATTTAAGAACAGAAAATCACAACGAATAAAGACAATGTCATAGCAGTTGTAGACCTAACTATTGGAGTAGATATAAGATATTTACCTTCTTGGGGCTGGTTGCTCTCTGTTATCGGGTTTGCAGTAGTCTCTGTTTCTTGTTCAAAGCCAAAGCCTGATCCTTCAAGCTCTTCAAACAATCCTGGAGTCGTTTCTAAAGTAGTCATGACGGTTGATGATTCAGTGCTAGTTTCTGTGTTGGAGACAGAAGTCATACTGGGGCTTTCAGTAGTGGACTGTTGATGTATCTCTTCTTCTTCGGGCATTTCCGGACTCCACCAGTCAATGGCGAAACCGGGAGTAGTTTCAAAGTCCAGGATGGACTCTGGGCGGACGCTTGTCATGACTTCATTTGGCATTGATGAGGAGGTAAAGTGAGACTGGGTAGGATCTGAATCTGAAGTGTCGTCATGGTCCTTTGACGGCTCTGTGGAGGTAGAGCTATGAGGATCTGAAACACCTGGAGTTGTGGTTGCATAGTGCTCTTTTTCTTGTTGGGGGGCTGCAGAGGTCATTGAATTGTAATTGGAGTCCCCTAAATCAGCATTGTCACTGGATAGGTTGTCATCTGGCAGAGGGATTTGGGTGGCATATGAGCCCCCTAAATGGCTGTCCTCAATCACATCGGTGTCTTCTGACTGAGAGGAAGGCCACTGGGAGTCTTGAACCGTTGCATTTCTTGTAGGTAACTGAGTTGTGAGTGAAGTTGTAGGGTGGTTATCAATAAGGTACCCATCTGTCATGACCTCATGGTAAATGTCCGTGGTCACAGCTAGGACAAAGAGATAGGGAAAAAAAAAAAAACAGGTCACCTCAAGTGTTTACCTTCAAGCCCTGACCGAAAGGAAAGTTACCGAGCTTTTATGCTGCATTGCAAAATTACCACACAGGGCTTATTTACTTCACCCCGAATTCTTGTATTAACTTGTGGTCTTCTTTGATGAGGTGTGGTTAGAAACAGTAATGATTAAACTGGGTGACTAATGGTCTATGAGTGGGTTAACAAAAGAGTGGCAGTTTCATCAAAGCATTGGTTTCAACAAGAACATACCGGCATTTGACACACCCAGTACAACAGAGAAAACCACAACTGCTCTCTCTCTGTTTAAATTGGAAGGAGGCCATTATCAGGCTTTGGTTCAAACAAACAAAGGAGGAAGCGAAAGGACAAATTAGGCAATGAGCTGAATTAGTCAAAATATTCACAGATTCTTTTGTTTGTTTGTTTGTCCTATTTCTTGCCTGTAAAAATGTATTTTTACTGCCTTCATGACCACAAAAATAAAAATAAAAACATCATTGGCTTATTTTTGCGCCTTATTTGACACTGACTATTTCCAAGATATAACCGTGGTCATTGGAGGAAGTAAAGTGCTTAAGTACAGTTTTGAGGGCTTTTTTTTTAGATTATTTGAGTAATCCTTTTTTTATTTTACTTATTACATCGATTCAACTACAATTCAATTGGAATTTTGTGCTTTTTACGACACAATATTTACCTAAAAGCTGTTGCTTCTACATACTTTTCAAATTTGTAAGAGTATAATGTATCGTTTAAAAAAACGCCAGTTTCCAACCATTTACAAATGTTACTACTAAAAGTCATGTGTGTAGTTCAGATGTCTATGAGTTATAATAGGACCTCCAAAGAAAGCTTTCCATTGAAACTTCTTCTTTATACTTCATTAATCACTATATAATCCCTCAGATTTATCATGTGACTTTATGAGGGATCTACTGCCGAGGTTGGAAACCACCTGATTTAACTGTATACGAAGCTAATAATTAATACATTTTGATGTAATAATAAACAAATATATGTTAAATCTCATAATAGCCAAAAAAAAAATGTTGAAATAAGTTAATTTAAAAAAGGCTTTTGGATCAAATGACACATCTCCACTCTCCATTTCTGCCCAGTCATGTTCACCTCCGCTGTTGTCTACAAGGTTACCAGTTGCCCAAACTTGTATAAGAGCTCTTTGCAGATCTTTGGTTTCTTCTTACAAGAGACATGCACATTAATGCGCCTCCTGGAGCAGCTCAGACCATTTTACAATGATTGCTGTGTGTAATCTGGAGGTGCCAGTGAAACCTGTGCACCGGCAGTGAAATAATACTCTGGCATTCTTACAGAAAGAGTTAGACCTGCATCTTAGATGGCAGCAGGGGAAGTGCTGACTCATGGTGTGAGAAAAAGGACACCATGGGAATTATTAAAATTTCAGAGGTCTGTTCAGAGGGATTACTTTTGAAAGAGTAGAAAACCTATGACTATGACTTTCTGAGTGCTGAGGTGGAAGAATGTCATTTTGCCAAAGAATTTTATTCACTACCATTGAATATTTTACATATTAGCAGAAAAATCCACCGGAATTCGGATCTGAATAAAAAAACCACGCAGACGCTCGACTGAAACAGAAAGTGATGGCTTAAACTTATAAAGAGATATGCTGTAAAAAAAAAGAAAACAAGTTGAAATAAGAAAAAGAAAGTTAACTTACTATCAACAGGTGTTGAGTGGACGAAGGCAAAAAGTCCAAGAATAACCCCAAAAAGAAGATTTCTCATCTTTCTAACTTGTGTTGGAGCCTTAGACTAAAATACAGTATCTATCTATCTATTTGAAGGCTGGAGCTACTTGCCACACTGACCTGATAATTTGAAGCAGATGAATCATGTCCTTGCCTTTTATACGGAGCGGCAGGTAGGTGTTGACAACAGCATAACAATGGCAAGCAGCACACACAACAGAAACACACACAAGAGGGCTGGCACACCTGTGAGCACACCCTCTTTCTTATAAACTTTCTCACGCTTTTTTCTCTCTTCCTCAAACTTGACATGATGAATGAAAATCCAGTTGTTCAGGCTGTTTATTTGCTCCTTAATACTTATTACTGGAAAATGAGGATTTAAAAAAAAGAAGAAAAAGAATGACACTGATTTTTTTTACAAAATCTAAAAGTAAAAAGACAACAAATCTAATTCAAGGCAAATCATACACGAAGAAGCACCAGAAAAGTCTTCTGCCGCTCTCTTTATAAACATGTTGTAAATGATAAGTCTCAAGCAACAACTAGGAGAGTGCACTCAGCAGTGCAGATGTCTGCCAGGTGTGTTTGGGGTCATGTGGGTGAAGCAGTTGTTGAGCTCCTGCTGGCTGCTTGAGAGGAGCGAGGACTCAGAATTTAATGGAGGTAAGAAACAGAGCCGTCAGTGAAGTAGCTTTTTCAATAAATGTGAATCACAGTAACCGAAAGCAGTCCTTGAGCATACAGCAAAGATATTCAGATGATGGGTCAAGTGTTATGCAAGACTGGCTTCTGACTGATAGGCAAACGTACACACACACACAGGCATAACACAAACAAACACACAAACACACACACAGAGAAAAAATGAAGTAAAACAAGTTGTATGTCAACTTAAGGTAACAAAGTCTTATTACAGTTGTCTTAATGTAAAAAATACACATATTATATTCATCTTTGCAAAAGGCAAGTGTATATAGGAAGCCTTATTTGTACGTACATATAGAGATATACTTGACCTGACATGACAAGTCAGTCCATCAGGATGCAAGGACGGACGTAAGAAAAAAATGCAAAAAAACCAAGAAAATATGAAAAATAAATAAATTTTAAAAAAGCCAAAAAGGAAAAAAAAAACAAAAACAAAAAAACTCTTTTAATAAGATTGTAATTATGTAAAGAGTAGGATGTTAAATATAAAAGAGTGGTAGTTTTTTTTAAATATAAAATAATATTCTCAGGTCATATTTTAAAAAGAAGAGAAGATTGTGGATCCGTAACATAAATAAACAAAGGCGACAGATGAAAGACATTTAATAAGGTTCAACCAGCAGTGTAATTAGAGATGACATTGTGAAAGTACCTGGTGTGAAACAGCATTCAAGGAAGTATAAAATATGCTGGCTGACAGTTGGGAAAATACCTTGGATGCAACATAACATCCAAGGGACGTAATAAATTATGTGTGACTTTGGAGAAGCATGAGAAAGTAAACACTTCCTTTCTGATAAGTCAGCATTTCTCCTTATCGTTCTGTCTTGCACCATTCCCATGTCACAAGAGAAAAGTCCTAATGTTACTTGGTCATGTTTCAGAGTTTTCGCACGTCATTTCAGACCGCACCAGACACAAACTCGCTTAACTATCATCACCCTGCAGGCAGTATGTACTGTATACAATGGCTGTTGTGATTTGCCGGCTTTTGACGGAAACGGATGCGTCACTGCAGAGCTTTAGCCTCAGGCAGTCTGGCATGATCGTGGATTTGCTACAGTCGTCATAAATTACTCAGCATGTGTGGGTGAGAGCTTGTCGAGGCTTGCACTCCACACCCAGGAAAGGTTCATTACTGTTACAGTTAAGAATGGAATTTTACAATATTTTAGCAATGATGCATAACAGCAATAACCTTTAGGCTAAAAGCAAAAATCACAGGCGTGCAATGTAAGCTTTCCCTGGCTAGACAAGGCAAATGATTCGATACATTAAAATAAATCTTAAAGCGTGGTTGTCTTGTGACTGTGTAGGTAATAGAGGTGGATCTGTGCATTAGACCCTGTACGATGGGATGAATAAAATCCTGACAAAGAATGTGGAAGCCAGTGTCATTTTCAATAAAGGGGGGATTTCTAAGCAAATGATTTTAATATACAGAACATCTAACAGTTCTAATATGTATATTGTAACTCCATATAGAAAATCGCTGCTTGAATTATAATAAAACATATGCGTTTATTAATTGCATTTATGAATTTTCGAGCTGTAAAAATATCAGCAGATGGAGGAAAAAGCAGAAATGGCATGATAAAGGATAGCTGGCAAAGTGTTTCATCATCCTGCAAACTTCAATGGCCTTTTAACTGACATGAGGTCGAATCATTAATGACTGAATTCTCATTTTGGGTAGAGCTTTTACTTTAGATTTTGAGATATGCAGACTCGAGGCAATGTTTCACTTTGGTGGTATATTTCTCATTTTTCAAAAGCAGGCCTTGATATGAAGCAGTGGGTATTGGCCCCCCTGGTGTTGTATGGCTTATACTTCAAAAATAAATGTGCATTTAAATCTTGGAAAGTGACACAGTTTGAATTTCTAAAACATGGTCCGAACACAAGCATCGCTGGTCAAATGTCTATTATGAAAAGAAAACAGGGCTAAAATTTGGTATTTACATTTTTTCTCAAGTGTTACTTAAAACAAAATCTATCTCTGTTTCTTAACTCTGACATATGGAATTGGATTTTCTTTGTGTTCATGTACAATGAAATGAATAATCACTTGCAAAGCAGCCCAACACGGGGTCTTTCCATGGAGGTCTGCTGTGCATGTGCTGGCCAATTAGCAGCCTCTAAAAACCAGCTACACTTCATCCCACTGATATCTTACGTGTGATGGCCGCCACCATTGTTCCCATCACCAAAATTCCAAGGCAACCGAGCCAAGCAGCCTGCAGAGCTGTGCTGCTGCAGCTCTCACATATATCACCACTATGAATAATCTAGTGAAAATAACAGTAACCTTGCCTGTTTATAAAAAAAAAAAAATCACTGCAGTTGCCGTGTTTCTGCAGAGGATTTTTAAAGCACACATAATAGCGGTGCCCTTTGCCACCACTCACCTGAGATAAAAAGGGAAGAAAAACAGGATGTCTGATGACTATTCTGTTTGGACAATATCAGTGAGGTGTGAAAAAGGACTTAAATACACAGAGAAAGACAAAGGTAAAATCTAACTGAACTTTAAATATCACATTCACTGGGAGTTTAGCAAGTTTATACATCATCACTCTCCCAAATCACCCTGAATATACAGCATGTTTTCCTTTTCTTTTAGAGATGTTCACCCAAAGCTTCTGCATCCACATTTGTCCCATCTGCCCGTGCAGAGCACAGCAGTGCACATGCTCGTTGGATCGAGCTGTGGGTTGCCAGGTTTCAGTGACAGATGGATTGAAATTGTATGTAGTGTGTGGATTGTATGTGTGTGTATAAATTGAGTTTAACTGACAGTCTGGCAACTTTGCAGATGTGAGAAAAATCATACAAAACTTCACCGTGTATCATGATTATTGAAAATTAAGGTTCAGCACAAATTACAGGAGTTTCCTAGGAGAAAACAACAAGATGATAGGACATTGGGAGATTACCTTAATATAAGGGATAATTTTTTGGAAAAAAAAAGTTTTAAATTGATTCCCCAAAACTTTGTTAAAGTTGTTTCTTCCATCTTATGACACCTTTGTTTGGGAACCAAATCAGTGGTTTTGTCTGAAGCTGTTTTCAGTCCACGTAAGCTGTGAATCACTGTACGGTGAGTTGAATTCTGGGACACTGATCAAATATTAAAGTGGGACACTGGTGAGTCAATGGCCTGCGAAACATTACCAAGGAAGCAAACATACTGAGGTCAATCAAATAACAAAGAGTTTCACTGTGGCTGTAAAAGTATACACGTGTTTATTAGATATTACAAAGCTATCATTGATATATTATCAGTATCACGGCAAATATCAACACAAAATCAAAGTTAAGTGTTATAAATCATGTAAGCTGCACTCACGTTTTTATTGCTGTTGCAGAGTCTGCACAGCATTTAAAACACCAGCTGGCCTCATGTTGATACAATTGGTACAAAGGGAGGAAAAAACAGCTTAGCTGATGTGCTGGTGGCAGGTATCACACTCAATTATTTATCAGCGGGTGTTGTGGTGTGTTAAGCTGCTGTGATACAGTGTGTGACAATCATTAAAACCAGGGTTTGAGTTCTTCATAACAAATATTGCAATACTGGCAAAGTCATATGTTTTTCACCTGAGTGCAGCCGTTTAAACAACTCATTGGATTTGTCATGTCTGCCATGCCATTGGTTGGCTACATGTGATACATTGATTTCTTGTCGCCTGTGTTACCGGTTCAGTATGATGAAAGTGTTTTTTTCATTGCTCTGAATTTAGAGGGAAAACCTCTTTTACTGGATTTTGTCACACACCAAAAACAAATAAACAAAATCACTAGCTGACTTTCTTGACAATAAACCAGCTGCTGATCTGGAAACTAGTTCAAGACACACCCAGTGTTTGTGTTACCATGGTACTAACTGATTAAGGAGAGAAAAAGAAAAAAAACCTGATTTGAATGTACTTATTTACGAGTTTCCTACTGCATCGACAAAACTTGACATGGCAAGACACGAAACAAAACATGGCAGCAAGCTTAAAAAGACGCCACTCCTTAATTATGCCCTACAGGTTAAAAGCAGTATGATACCTGGGATGGGCCTATTTAATGTGATTTAACATGTCATAGTTATTGCCAAGAGACACTGAAAACTTTGACAAATGGCTAAAAAATCAACATGAAACCTTTCTTAATTACTTAGGAAATTATATATTAAACATAAACACACTACACCTCCCTCTTTTTACATCTACATGTAACTTTTATTCCTATCAGAGTTTTGCTTTTGTTTTCATTGTTTGTAATTCTCTTTTTTCCTGTTTGGTCGGATGCAAACATGCAGCTGCAAGGTCACACAGCTTATCACTTACACATGTCATTATAGGATACAATTTTGGTTTTTGCAAATCTCTAATATAGACTGTTTTTCCAGCTATGTTTTTAAATGTACTTTCACACATACTCTGTTTTTCTATATTGTTAAGGCCTCTCTAAATAGACACAAATGGCTCAGAGGCTGCAACATATAAAGGACGCCAGAATCACTTTTAAGCAAATTAAATTATTTTATTTCGTTAATTGAAACGTTGTCATTTGTTATTAAGATCAGCTCCAACAACAAAACAACAACAACAACAACAAAAAGAATAACTTAGGATATGAAACAAAACCAAAAGAGACTGGAGACCCCGGCCAAAAGAAACAAAAGACAGAAAGA
>JAQMCX010000001.1:24774276-24806184 GCA_029814765.1 Acanthurus leucopareius
TACTACTACTACTACTACTACTACTACTACTACTACTACTACTACTACTACTACTACTAATAATAATAATAATAATATAAACCCAGCATAACAATTCAGCTTATTAAATACAAGAAAGGGTTACTGCTAGAAAACTTTACAAGATCCTTTCATCTTATACAAGCAAGGACATATAAAATCACTGATGATATTGACATAGTGTAGGCGGTAAAGCCTATGGCAGAAACATTACTTAAAATAAATGTCATGTATGCTAATATTCATAGCCAATGATAGCACGCCAACTTACCTTGAATTTACTGTATGTAGCAGCGTTGTACTTGGCAGCAGCCAGAGGGACCTGAGCAGTGAGATAATGAGTTAGGGACCTGAGGAGTGAGGGAAAATAAGTACGCCAGAGAACACTGGAGAAAAAAATCCATTCTCAGTGTCCTGTCCATTATTTACCTAGTGTGTGATTGCATCGCCACTACTATTAAAAAATGCATCATTCCACCTAAGCTTTAGGCCACCAGACCTTTTACAAATGGGAGACTAACCAAACACAGGCAAAAGGCAGGAAAGTAGAGGGTAGAACCAACAGTGAGCTCCTTGAGCACATTGCCCCATAAACACCATAGCGATTGACTTTTCTACAGTGTGATGGTTCTCCCATTGTATTTTGGGTGAAAACAGTTGAGGGAAAAAGAGATAGATGCACTTGCCGTGTTCTGTTTTAAGAAAAAGTACAGAAAAAGAAAAAAAACAGGCTAACATCTCACATTTAACTGACGGAATTAACTTTGTAAGTCAAGCTGAGGAAGAAGTCATGGAGAGACACAACATTTAAATGCCTCCAGTCATTTATGCACTGTTAGGCCTCTCTAAATAGACACAAGTGGCTCAGAGGCTGCAACATATGAAGGACGCCAGGATGACTTTTAAGCAAATTAAATTGTTTTATTTAGTTAATTGAAACATTGTCATTTGTTATTAAGATCAGCTCTGACAATAAAACAACAACAACAACAACAAAAAGAATAACTTAGGATATGAAACCAAAAACCAAAAGAGACTGGAGACCCCAGCCAAAAGAAACAAAAGACCGAAAGACAACCGAGCCAATCCAGCAATGGGCCGTAGAACCCGGTGTCCTCCCCCCTCTCTACCTAACCTGTAGATCCAACTAAAACTTAACCAAAACCGAAAACATGACTACCAGAAGTCTCCAGCCCAAATTAAAATAACAAACCCAACAATCTAAACCATATAGAGTCAATAAAACAAAGAACAGGACTGAAGAGCGACCTCCACCAACGTGCCGCCGTGCTGCCTCCTCTCCAACCCCCCCGTTCAGAACCTGCAAGGAAAAAAGTTAAACGTCCTCAGCTGGTCAGTTAGGTGGGGTGAAAAAGGGGAAGGAAAGTAAGAGAGAGAGAGAGAGACATGGCAGCAGCGAGCCAGCAGCACAACCGCTGAAGCCAAAAAAAACGTAGCCACACATAACATATATTAATACCACATTTTATGGCACTCAAACTAATAACCCTAAGATATAAACAGAAACTGTCAACCTATAACCCTATGAAGAGAAGGAACATTATTACATATAACTGGCGTAATTACCCGACAAACATTTGTTTGGAAAAGAGTTATACAATTATATTTGAAGTAAATCCGAAAAGCATTCAAATTAGTAGATGCATCTGCAGAGCGGATCATCATATTAAAATTTGTTGGCTTGTTCAGCTTTTTCTCTGCAACCCTTTTTCTGTCTGTGTTTGTACCAAGGAGTGTTTGATGACCCCTGACTCCTGCTTTGTGAGAACTCTGACAAAAAGGCAGAGCACCTCTTACATCAGCCGGACTCAGGTTTCCACCGAAAGAGGAACTTCCACTGAACAATCATAGCAGTTACTCTTTAACATTTGCAACAGGACTTGGAGTCTATTCAGCAGGAAATAACGAGCTGTGATGAGTAACGAGTATGGAGCGATCGCAGTCCATTCCGGATGAAGAGATTTTTCAAGGTAACAGGCAGCATGTTCAGACTAGATGCACCTGTTTCTCAAGAAATATCAGAGCATTTCCTTTTTGAAGTGCTTTGAGATTAGTCACATGTGCAGTACATGCATTTTACATAAGCAGAATATGTTTCTATTACAACACACATGGATGTCACGTAAATAAGTAAGGGCTCAAAATGGAGGTGAACTGAAGAAAAGGGGAACAGGGAGATCTGTGCTTCACAGTAATATGAGTTAGTGACTACTTACTTAAAGCTATTCATTAATATGAAATCATGTAAATAATTATTCCAGCAGTCTTTGCCCTGCCATGCCCTCTTGCACCACCACAGGGCTATAAATGCTGTATGTCATAACAATATGACTTATGCAATTTACATTTGTTACCCAGCTCTTGCCTGCATTTATTAGTTTATTCTGTTTGCAGCTATGCATATATTACTTTATCTGTATGTCTTTAAAATTAAATTTGCATTGAGTATGAGCATATAAAGATTTTCAGACATTGATGATGATTTAGTGACCTCAGTTGAAAGAGATGCAGTTTATTTATATAACATGCAGGGTTATTTGGAAAGGGAAATACTTCACTGTGTTACATATGATGTTGTTAATGTCATCATAGTTTATAACCAGAGGTAAACAGCTGGAAAGGGTGATGTTGGAATTCTCGAAACAACATGCTATCAAACAGATCAGTGGGGGCTTTATAGGCAAAAAATTAGAACTGAACAGAGCTTGAATATTGAACGTGCGAGAAATTCAGAAGATATAATTTATATGCAAAAAGTGAACTTGTGTCTTTGATGGTGCTGGAGAAAAAAAAAAGTCACATAAGACCAAGTATAAAAGATTTAATTGGATTAGATTCAATTTTTATTATCACTGCACGCTGTCACTACATGCAATTTACACCGCAATGCAGTACAAGTATAGCATCCAATCTGATTGTTCAAGCAGTAACAAATGTATATATGTGAAGATGAATAAATGTCCAGAGTGATCAGTTTGTTTATTTATTAACAGTTAATGGGCTGGTTACTTTTTTAGATTAAGATATAACAAAAATAATTAATTCTAAAAAGCATTATCATCTCACTTAGATAAACATAAATAAATACCACTTAATACATAAAGCCGTGATAAGCCCAACATAAACTATAGTTTATGTGTTAATGCTGTTAAAGCTGTCATAGCCAAATGTATCATTTGCATAATAACTAAGTCTGCAATGCTTTAAGTATTTTTAAAAAAGCCACACAATTCATTGCCAGCTTCTCTAAACTTCTACTTTTGTCTATTTTTGGATGCATACATTACTTACTTCTTTAATGTTTGTATATTATTGTTCGCAGTTCTTTTCTGACCACCATGACATGCCCAACAGGTTCTGTGGACAGTTTTCAAATCCGGCAATGTATCCCCCCTTTGGCTGTCGCATATCGATGACGTCACATGCGCGTGTGTCAGTGGTAACGTTAGCTGGTCTGCACTTTGTGTTTTTCAACCATAGAATAATTTCACATTAAGCAAGGTAGGTATTAATCTACTTTAAGTGTATTTTTGTACATTATTTTTTAAAAACTATCGATGTCATGTTGCAACGCGAAGCGTTTGCAAGCTATACGAACATATTAAAACTTAGGCTAACGCTAGCCACAGCTGTTATTATCAGAGGGGCAACATTAGCGACTGCTGCACATAAGTTTAGGTAACAACACAACCCTTTTATGCTGCAAAATTAAGTCTGCTTGAACATTATAAAGAGCTGATTACTGTTTTGATAAGTCACATCTAACATCGTTAAGAGGGACGTAACGCGACGTGAGTAACTAACTCGGCTTACAAAAAACAACATTTAGCTAGCTGAATGTTGTCAACGGCATAAACTGTGATGATTATACTCTAACTGGGTCCCTTTGTTACAGAATATACTGTCAGCTAAAGAAAATTGCATATCAGTAACTTAAGCTTTTGTCGACTAATTCTGAAGCCATAACACTTATTTTCAGTGACTGTGTTTGTGTACCATAGTGCAACTGTATTCAAAGCGAAAGAGTTATCAAACAATCACTTTTTGTCTTCAAAAGTTTACAGTGACATGTTGGCAACCTTGTGTTTGTTTATGGAAACGAATTTTATCTTTCATTAGATTTTTTTCAGTTATGCAATGTAGGTTTGTTACGCAAGGTGAAGTTTTAATTCCTACGAAACTACTGAACTGTTTCAGATGATTTCACTGATGAGGACACAATACAGCTGAGACGCACAGCCACCCAATGACATAAAAGGACCTGATGTAGTCTTTTATAACAATGAAAATGTGCAAACTTAATCTTTAATGACACGGGATTGCTCATCCAAATCTGATTCAAAGGAGTTAAATAACAGGAAACATGCTTTATTTGTACAAAACAAGACATAGTAACGTAAACACCCTCACCAAGTCAAAACCAGCAAGTTGAAAAAAGGAAACTTTTATTAGAACAGTGCCCCTTAAACTTATGATTTCTTTATTATATGTTTTTGTAAAGTACATATGGAATTCAAACACTGCACTCCAGATGTTAAAAGTGCAGGTATATACTTATTGTCATCTTCTTTTTTTATCATGCAACTCTTCTTTAATCATTTTGTGGACTTTGTTTCCTCATCTTAATGTCAGATTTGTGGAATGCCAAAATATAGTGCGTTTATGTCCCAACCAATGTCCTTCAGCATAAGGTGACTTTATTGATAAAGATTTATTGGTAGGTATGAGCTGTAATTTTTTTTCCCAGGGGAAAAGTGGCAACTCATTCTGAATACAGGAAACACAAACTGGAACTGCAACTTCACCAACTGAAAAGTTTGGCCATATGGTTTCTCTTAATCCAATAAGTTTTGCATAACAAGCTGCATTTTTTACAGTTCTATTTCCTTGTTGCCAGTAAATCTTGTTGGATGTACTAAAAACCTTTAGTTTTAGCTTATTTTGGGGATAAACCAAAATCACTATACTCGTTGTGAATGCCTATGTGTTTGCTACATGTACATTTTAGAGTTAATCTAAAAAGAAAATTAAGTCAAATGACAAATCAGGGGTTTAGCAGTTTAAAGTGGCAAATTTGCATCAAGTCACCAATTTATTGAACTGAAAGAACTGTCTAATCACAGATGACAACTAATTATGTAATTATCATAGAATCTTAAGATTTTATTTTATATTATTTTAAGTATTACTGCCAAGCATCTTTTGTTGCGGTAAAAATTTGCATCTTTGTACTTAGATGACGCATAATTGCTCAACTGGGGTTATGTGCTGACTTGCACAGTTTCTCTAGAGCGGCTACAACAAAGTTTTTAGCAAGACACAAATGTCAATCACACCAAAGACTTGGCAAAATAACCTCAAAATGTGAAGTGGCCTCTCATTAGAGCAGTGCTCCATAAATCTAGTGATCATGATAATTATTTATTAAATGATTGAGTTTCAGCTAAAAAGCTACATAACTCACCAGAAGTGAATTGAATTCAAATATTTTCTGTCGTAGTTTTTCGTTAACATCCTCAAAGCCTAAAGTGACTTCTTTAAGCGTGTGTTATGTTCTAAAGATATTCAAAACTTTAATGCAACACAGAAAAAAATGAAAGTTCATTGTACAACATTGCCTCTATATATAAAATTTAGTATTTCTCTGTTTCCTCAAAACAAACTAGCAAACATCAGTATCAGTAGTGTTTGAAAAAGTTCGTTGAACCTAAAGTTCCTCCTTTAGCACTCTAGGCAACTGTAGCCATTTAGCTTAAATACATCTTTAATATTAGCATATCCTCCTCCTTTAAACCAGTCCGTGTTTACTGTAAGCTAAAACAAACTAATGTATAATCAGCCGTCAACACTTAAATAAGGATTTTCCTAAGAGGATCCCTCTTAATGTCTGTTTACCTTACAGCCACACAATCTATTCTTCGTCAGTCATAAATCTAACTGTGGCTTAGTTCACAAATACACGTTTATTTTGTCAAATGTAGCTTTTCTGCTGGATTTGGCCTTTAGGCATCACACAGAAATGCAGTTTAAGGTCATAGAAAAAAGACCTTTTAGGAAACAGTTTTTGACTTGTTACGGCAGATTGTGCTCTGTTATGTCCTGTGTTGGTGAGGCTGCTATGTGAAAGGGTGGATGTAGCCAAAATAGTTTTGGAGTGACTCAAGTATCTCAAGGATTCCCTCCAGCACTAGTGTGTTTCATTTTTGGATGGATTTTTATGTAGGCATTTTAAATGTTCCATGCAAAAATTTGTCCTATGCTGTTTAAAATAACAAAAAAAAAAAAAAAAAAATCTTTGTCTCCACCATTTTTCCACATTTTCAGCGTAGTATAGCAGGGTTTTCCATTGTGTAACTGTTGGTATAAATAGACATTTAAATCAATAGTAACATCTGAGATTTTTGAGAGGCGCTGCATATCTGCCCTTACATGAAAGGAAACAGTTTTCTCCCTAACTGAGGTGTGGGAGGAAAAGGAAGTAGTGGAATTATTGAGAACTGTAAATCAGTTCGCTCTTGTTCTTCCCCACCTTATCCAAACAATGTCTCATTTCAACAGGGAATACATCAAAATAAGGAAGTAGGATGCTGACACGCTGTCTCATTGTGACTTAAGGGCAAACTGGTCTCATATGACACCGAAATCAATGTGATTTGATGTTCATTTTATTTAACAGCCTCCCAGACATCTTGTAATGTATTGTGAATAGTCTCTAACCGAGTCCATGGTTTTCTCACAGGAGATGTCAGCTTTTTGTGGCACCAGCAATGGCTGCCAAGATGCAGGTCAAGAGGCCACAGAGAAACAGGCAAGCATATCACATGAATAAACTCTGTGTTTGTGCTTAAATGATGTGATGGAACAACACCATAAATTAAGAGATTTCTGCTAAAGTGAAAGTACATTTGACAGTGCTGTAGAAAGCATTCAAATCAAAAAATCACTCAAAATAATGGTATGTTACTGGTGATTTTCTATATATGCTTTTCTTAGGTAAATAAATTCACTATTAACTCTACAATTACCGCACAGCCATTAACCCATCTGTTCCTACTGAAGACCTAAATCGTTAAAAACAAATTCAGAATATGTTGTTTCTTTCTTTTCTTTTTTTATGTGGCAAGCTTTTATTTTTATAGCAAACATTATTCAAACTTTGTATGTGTAATTGAGCCTAATTAAGCTTCAGTGTGTGTGAGAGAGATAATGTGTGTGTGTGTTTTCATGGTAATTAAGGAACATGTCACAATTGACTAGTTTTTAATAGTTTTTGGACATCAGTAAATCCCTTTAATCACACATTGGCTTTCCAGGCAGTATTTTGAATTCGAGTAAACTCATGGTTGATTTTGAGCTTTTCATGGATTTGCTGTAAATAAGAAACATACTGAATATCACCAGATTACTGAATAACATTTTGCTGTTTTCATTTCAATGACTAAGTACTGTTATAATTGTAACACCCAACACATAAACACTGAAAGCACAGCAATTATACATGCAGACATGTGCATTTAAAGCTGAGTTACTTCTATGCACAACACCAGTTTATTAAGCTTAAGCTGTGCTAACTTTGCAAACAGGAGAAGGAGCATCCTCGAGTTCTCATCCCCGAGTTATGCCGACTCTTCTACCAGCTGGGATGGGTGACGGGGACTGGTGGAGGGATCAGTCTGAGACGAGGGTTCGTACGTAGCTTCATTTCTTGCTGAACACTTAAAAGGATTAGAAATGTAAAATTTTTTAAAAACGTTGGTACGCTAACAAATGTGTTGGAAGTCTGACATGAGGTCTGTTGTATTGATTTTAAAAATGTGTACAAACCTTAAGTGAAGACAGAAGGCCACAGTTTAGAATAATAAAACAGAGTTCAAACTGATGTCTTTGACAGGTTATCGCAAATGTCTTTAAACTGTGATGTTCTGGGTAGCAGCTGCAAAGAAAGCACCACCCATCAGTAAATTCCTGTTTGAATCTGGGAGTGGCGGACATCTTTTTTAAACCAGCAGGGTAGCCAAATAAAATTTACTGACTGACTTCTTCATGTATGCTTTTTTTTTTTTTTTCATTCAGATAGAAAATACATGAACTCTAAAATAATTCCCGGGAGAATAGTTTCATCCTGTTAAATTACTACTCTTTTAGTTTCAGATAGAAAGAAGCAGTTCTAAGCTCCGCTGCC
Source organism: Acanthurus leucopareius (assembly GCA_029814765.1). NCBI lineage: Eukaryota > Metazoa > Chordata > Actinopteri > Acanthuriformes > Acanthuridae > Acanthurus > Acanthurus leucopareius. Next base: position 24,782,498 of record JAQMCX010000001.1, read on the forward strand.
ATATTGGAGCTGTGCAGACGCTTACTCCTCAAAATGACTGTTTTTTAAGAGTAATGACTCTTTCCCTGTCGTCAGGGTTTCTTTTTCTTTGGAACACACACTATGTAATTTCTGCCACTAAGGGATCTGTCAATCAAAACCATGACAACAGCAAAATTGAGGTTGATGACATCATGAAAAACCTTGGGATGGTGAGAGTCGTTTTCTTTGTAAAACAACTAGTGTTGCAGATGCAGATGATTCATCGTCACCGCGAAGATGATTCATCATGCTTCATCAGAAGTGAACAATACATGACCTGTAGATAGCTGCAAGTAGCTAGCTAGTGTGCTAACTTCCTTCTCTAGTACTGATTTTTCCTATTTGGAATATACAACAATTATAGGGGGTAAATAAGGAAATAACACTATTTAAAGCACTTCTGAATTGTACTTTTACCTTTATATTAATATTATTTATTTCTCTGGGTTTAAAAGTAATGCAAAGTGGAAAGTTCTACATATCATGCCTCTTAAATCAAGTAAAAACAGATGTTTGAGTCCCCAGCATCATCTATTTGGTCATCTGAGTGAAAGCTATTTAGATTTCAAATTGCAGCTTGAATCAAAGCTTTAATGGATCTGCACAAGAACTTAAAAGAACCTTTACTCTAACAAAGCCTCCAACACTTTTTTCATTTACCGGAGATGAATGAAAGCAGACGAAAATATGTGTTAGATGAAGCAATCTGAACAGACCACAGCGTTGTCAGACGACCACACACTTCACACATTTTATCACTTTATACACAAAAAGTCTAATGAGTGCATTTTTATTTTTGTGAGCGCAGGTTTGAATCTGCAGTCTATTCACAGTAGCATTGGTTTGACTCAGAAGTGACTCAGAGCCTGAGGCGGTCTCGCCAAAACCTCGCTCAGAAAAAATCAATAGGCTACTCCTTTATCTGCTTTGTTTGTTGTCAGATAAAGAAGCGTACAATGACTTCATCCTCTACATTCTGTGGGGAAACGTTAACAGCTCTTAAAGTTTAAGCAAAAAATATCATCCTTGCAAGGATGTTTGACACTGAAAACGAGTTGATTTCTCTCCTTTTCATCTTGGATTTTTTTCTTTTTCTATACGGTCTCCTGGGCAAGAGTGTCGAGTGTTTAATGTTGAGCAATTAGTTATTTCTTGGCTAAGGAAATGACACATCAGATAGTCACTGAAACATTATTTACATTGCAGTGCAAAGTGAAATGCAAGTAAGTAGAACAATCAAGACTACGGCACAAAAGACTTTTAGATTAAATGAAATGATGACTTTAGCTATAACTGCAAAAAGTCTATTGAAAGCAGTAACAGAAGCATAAAGAATTACTTAGAATAACTGCCCTGGGGATTGGGCTCTTTATGGATGGCTAGAAAAGCTTTAGTGATTGTTTCTTTTACATTTTGTTGCAGCCATAAGAATTCAACTCAGTACATAAAACCATTTTCCTGGACATAAAGACAAAATAACCTGAGGATAGTCTGGCCATTTGTATGCTGCACAAGACCATGAAGCTCTATTATTGTATGACAAACTAACTCGCTGTTCTTAAAAAAACTACTTTCCTGTCCTCGTCCTCCTTGATATTAACATATACTATAATTTGTGTTGTGTAACTCACAGAGAGCAGATCTACATTGCACCATCAGGTGTCCAGAAAGAGAGAATACAGGTGAGCAGTTTCTGACCACACTAAGATATTGTTCTGCTTCTGCTATGAGTAATCTGAGTATTGATCAAGCAGTATGTAGACAATCATTAGTGTTTCATGTTTTAAATCATTCCCGTCTAATGTTGGTGTTACTTAGCCAGAGGACATGTTTGTGTGTGACGTGGAGGAGAGAGACATCAGCTGTCCACCTGCCTGGAAGAGGTTAAAGAAGAGCCAGTGCACGCCGCTTTTCATGAACGCTTACACCATGAGAGGTGAGACACGCTTCATACGGACGCCACCGATTATCTCTCTAATATTAAGTCAGTTATATACTCATTTTTTCCGTGTCAGATGTTCATTAAGTACAGCAGAAAAAAATAAATAAAAACACCACTTTTTTTTCTTAATATAGATAGTATATTTCTCATTTGAAAGCCTGAATAAAATAGGAAAAACTGGACGCATGATCCTGACTGTTGGGATTATCCTTATGTTAGCTTGAGCATCCTTTTGTCATTAAAAATGTCATAAATGGAAACAAAAATTGTAAACTCACCTGTTAACATGTGGTTTACAAAATACAGACTGGTTTTTCTTTCGACAGATAATGAAAGGTTGTGAGAACATAAAGGTCATGTGAAAGGTGTGATTTGTTGAAATTTTGCTTTCAGGTAAAATTCCAAACCTTTCATTTTTACAAAGAGGAGATGCCGTTACACAGAAGATAAAGCATTATAAACACGCATTAACATTATATCGAAATACCAAACCAAAAATGATGACTCTCGTGTCAGTCACTCATCTCCTCCGTCCTGGAATTCAAGGTGAAAGTTATTCACCTTGCCTGTAAAACCAAAAACACATCATCACTGATCATATGTGAAGACAATACCAGACAACACTCAAAAATCAAAATCTGCTTTTCCTCTGCTAAAATACAGGGGCACAGGCAGTTATACACACCCACTCCAAGGCTGCTGTCATGGCAACACTGCTGTATCCTGGCAAAGAGTTCAGGATAACACACCAAGAGATGATCAAGGGGATTCGTAAGGGCACCTCAGGCACCAACTATCGGTATGTAATCAAGCAGCAAGGATTAGCAAAGTCCAAAAGAGTTTCAAAGCATTTTCGTTCCTCAGTCAAGGTTTGTAAATGGTTATGAAAGTATATTGGCACCCAAAGTGGAGATCATGGCTGCAAACTCACTGTTTCCAACCGCCATTTTGAAGCACAAAAATGGCAGATCTCAGAGTCTCGCTCGTTTCCTCAGAGTAAGGTTGGGACTAAATTTTTAATTCCAAAGATTACAAAAAAAAAAAAAAAAAAACGATGAGCAGAAATGTACATATATTGTACATATATTTTGTAACTACTCATGTTAACCTCATATGTTAAGAAGAATCTGTGCAAAGCAGAACAAAAACAATATTTAGTGTGAACTTCTATTGAACTGCAGAAGCTTTTTGAAGTGAAGAAACAGCAGGAACTGATAGCAGTGATTCACAAAGCAAAGTCGTGCCCTTTTCTCCAAAATTGTTTCCTTTTTCATTCTCCTGGAGATTTCAAGCCTAAAAAATACAAACAATATTAACATATTTATCTACTCATTTTTTTCAAACTTAGTCCTATTTGATGTGTTCTAGGATCAGACTGACTAATTGGTACAAAAAGTGTTGAAGTTTATTTAGTAGATTGCCTCAGCCAAAAGCTTAAAAATGGACTGTAATGGATTCAACTTAATCTTGAGGTGCAAATGTGCCTGTCAATGTACGTCCACCAAAAGTGCCTGTTTTTGCCGCTGACAGGCTCAGATTGTTACTCCAAGTGATTGACGACATTACGGAAAGGATTCCTACAGAGACAGACCTTTTTGTTAAAGATTACGATCCTTTTTTTAACCAGAAATAGTTGTTATGTAACTCTGTTCAAAGCCACCAGACTATTATGACAGAAACAGAAAATTTCACCCTGCAGAACACAAGAGTTCCTGGTGTACCTCTGCCTGACCTGTTAACAACACGAACCTACCAATCAAGACAGCGCCAGTCCAGCAAGTCTTCTGTTACATAACCAACACGACAATTGTAATACAATAGGTAGTAATTTGGCATTTTTTTGAGTAACATTATCTTAGAGTAATGTTTGGCCCATCCTTCAGAGACAAGAACACAAATCAAAACTTGCCCAAGTTCACCCACCGTTAGTTTGACTACAGAAACTTCCAGCATCTTCTGTTGCAGCTACAAACCAGTATGTTTAGTTCGTCGCCTTCATCGGTATTGAGAAAATTCTAATCACTGAACATAAAATCAACCAAATGAGCGTTCCTTTTGAGTCATAGCGTGAAGGTCATGTGTTTGTCAGACACATGGCAGCACAACAGCTCTCTCTTGGACATAATCTCTCAGTACATAGACGTGTCCCGTCTTGCCTTGCTTTTCTCAATAACCCTCCTGCAAAATCAAAAGGCCGAAAACATGTGAGTTTCAACCACAAAATGACTCTGCAATAGGCACTGTTGCAAGATTTTCATTATTCAATAAAGATTGCGTACAAAGATATTTTATACATTTTGTTCCGTTTTATTGCATTTTATCTTGTGCATATAATCGGGCTCCATAATCGGGTGAAATAATATTTGTAGTCATTTGAAATGGCCTCATTTCATTTAGACGATCCATTTCTCAATTTAGCATTGATTGGAAAGCCAGATGGGAATAACATTTTACCAGTTCAGAGATTTCACAGTGTGCTCGTTACTCTTCCAGGCAGCAGAAAACGGTTTTCATGGTTCCTCTCTTGTTAGAGCTCAGGAGGAGGATTACAACGGTAACAAATGATTATTTTCATTATTTCTTATAGCGAATAATCATTCAGTTTGTAAATGTCAGAAAATGATTTGAAATGTCAAGGGGGAACAACTTTAAATGGCATCGGAACAAACATCAAAAAACATTCGAGTTTCTCTGATAAAAAAAACAAAACAGCAAAGCCTCACATATGGTGTGTGACAATCAGGAAATGTTATGGATTTTATTTTTTTTCTTATGGTAAGTTAAAAAAAAATGTTCAGTTTCAGCACTATGGCTGATTTACAGTCATCGTGCTGCTTTGATTTTGATTTGCTAACAATCAGAGAGATTGTATGGCAGATGGCGGTGTGAGGTTTCAGAGAAAAAGGCAGCCTCAAGCTGACAGAGCTAGAATTACGATGGCGGTGCCTTAAAATTTAACAGCCTGAGTGTAATTAGTCATTTTTCTATCTTACCTTTATCCAGGTATGATGACACCCTGGTTGTGCCCATCATTGAAAACACACCAGAGGAGAAGGACCTGAAGGACCGGATGGCCAGGGCAATGGAGGAATATCCAGATTCATGTGCCGTCCTCGTCCGCCGACATGGTGTCTATGTCTGGGGGGAGTCGTGGGAAAAGGCCAAGACCATGTGAGCGTTTACCTGCAAGCGTTACTCAACTCTTTGGACTTGTTTATGAGCAATAATAGAACAATGTATTTCTACTGTAGAAATATGTAACAAAGAAAATGTATTTAAATCATTTGTTTCATTTTTCTTAAAATCCTGCTGCATTTTGCAGGTGTGAATGCTACGACTACCTGTTCGAGATCGCCGTTCAGATGAAGCAGTGCGGACTGGACCCTTCAGCCCTCCCAACGGAAGAAAAAGGAATAGTTTGACATTCACTGGTGCTTTTTCTTTTAAAAAGAGACGTCTGTTGCAGAAAGGTCAGCCTAGTTCAATCAGGAGAACAGATTGTAATCATTTGCCTTTCACGCAAGTCTGCTTCAAATTCGATGAAATTTGATGGTAAGGGCAGATTCAGGGTTGAAGGAGATTGAAAGCCTGTGATCCGGAAGCACCTGGAGGTGCGCTGCAAAGCACTGTGGGACAATTCATGAGTGAACAGCTGTCGGATCATGGTCCTCAGGTTCAACAGCTTTCCTTCTTAAGTCTAAGTGCAGTGAAATCAAGGCCTTGTGTATCAGGCATGAACATAGCGTGCATTTCAATTGATCTGTAATGATGATTAACGACCTTTACTTCAATCAATAAAAAACTAATGGTGTGTAAAATGTGAGTCACAGAAAGTTTTTTGAATTTTTTTCTTTTAATTATTTTGAAGGGTTTTCTTTACCTCACCTAAAAAAAAAAAAGTGTGCAAGTTTAAATCACATTTCTCTCCTTTTTTCTATGACTTAAAACCAGAAAAACCATTTCTCAAATTTTAAGACTTTATTTCAGCTTCAGATGAAAAATATAATACATAAAGGTTGTTGTGATAAACATGACACACACATGAATGACTGTGGCCATCTTGGCAAACACCTTTCAGTAAAATAACCTTGCGTTGTGCAAATGGACCCTGACTGTGTTTCATGGACATCCTTCATTCGTGAAGCGGCAGGCGAGTGTATTTGGTGCGGGCATTGCTCAGTGCCTGTAGAGCCCTGCTCAGCATGCCTTCAGTTGTCTGCATATCATTTCTCATGAAAGCCAGAGTTGTTGTTTTTTTTTCTTTAACATCTTCTGCTGCCACCATCCCATTGCTTTCATAACTGTACTTGGTGAAAACAGAGCACTGTGGAATATGCTGCAGGCTTATTTGAAATTGAAAAAAAAAAACAACAAAAAACCCCCCCACAGAAATATACAAAAAGGAAAAAATCCCCTTCGTGCTGCACTAACAGTGCCAAGACTTCCCATCTTTTGATTAATGAGGAATGTTGGTGAACTCATTTGCAAAAGAAATTGGACACCAACATCACCGAAACACATCAGACTCTCTTTGTCCACTATTGAACAGACAAAAGTTGGTTCTCAGAAAGTAAAACTGGCTGTTCATGAATCATTGCTGCTGGTGAGAGATTTTCTGAAGAATGATGTTTAAAAAGCTGAGAAAAGACAGATTCAGAAAAAAAAGCAGTTCCTTGAGTATTCAACAATGTCAAAATCAGATTATTCCCTGGCAGCCAAAACCAAATATTATATCTATTATATATTCCAATATTCATGGCATTATGCATTTTTATTAATATTTATTACCTCTCAGCCAGCAAAGTTCAGCAACAGATGAAGACAAAGAAGACTCATGATATGGGGGCTCATGAGTGCACTAAAGTAAAAATGTGGAATGGAGCTGAGCTCAGCCATTTTTCCCACAAACACCTACAGACTGAGAGGAAGAGCTCAGAGCTACAGAGCAAAGTTGGTCGGCTTTGAAAAGACACACAGGCACCACAAAATTTCCACAAAAGAATAATAATAATAATAATAATAATGTTATTTTTATGATAATGTTTATTATTATTATTATTATTGTTGTTGTTGTTGTTGTTGTTGTTGTTGTTGTTGTTGTTATATTTTATAAGTTTGTTTTGTTTTGTTTAAACAATTTCAAATTCTATGTTTTTATAGTTGGGATTGTTGAGTTTTTTACCAACTCTGAGTAAAGAAACAGTCAAAGCAATGTATTTTGACTGATAAGAGCTATGGTACATGAGTTTAGCTTTGAAATGAGGAATCCTGCCATACAAACACAAATTATTTTGACAACATAAAGTATTTAAAGTTCATATTCCAAGGGTAACATATATAGTCTTATCGCTATTCTTATGAGGAAGTAAATAGCCATAGATGGATCAGTTTGATTGTGAGGACAAACCCCCAAAGTGTGCCACCTACAGACCAGTGCAAGTGTCACATCATCCAAACTAATGAAGCCTTTTCATAAACATCTTTAACTTAGCTCCAATCACTAACGGAATGTGAAAAGTATACGTGTTTATTTCCACAAATGCTGTATTTTTAATATTAATATGCTAATTTAGCACACCTAAATCACCAGCTAAAGATTCATCCTCCTCCATAACCAAAGCATATTGGTTTCAATCTCTTGTCCCAGAAACGTAAACTGGCTCTTATTTTCCTTCTGCACATCAATCTGTAGTGATTGTAAAATCGGCACACATAATCCCTCGTAATAATCCCTAGTTAGAGCAACCCCTTGTTTCCTGTAAGCCCTCCTGAGCCTTTTACTCCTTGTTTGTGTCTCTGTTTGAACCACCTCAGACTTATTTTAATTTATGTTTGTACAAAAAACTTTAAATGGCACTCACAAGAAACCCAGTCACTGTTTTTGATGCTCTCCTACATCGCTTGCAGTCTTTTTTTGAAACACATTATCAAGTTGCTTGGAAGGGCATCCCATAAGCGTTGCAGAAAATGTCATTTTCCTCAGCCTTTTCAATCAATTCAGGGATGTATAACTGTTCAAAAGCTGTAGTGGCGCCCTTTAAAAACATAAATTATGTTCAAGTTGTATTAATGTGTTTGGCACTGATGTCTCGGGAGAAAGGGAACACTCATTGCTGCACCATATTTTTTATGATATTGATTAAAGTGTAACTGTGTTTATGATTTTAAGCTTCAGTAAAAGCCCTGTGACAGGCCAAATGGTGATAAATATTAATATTGACATTCAGATGCAAGAACTGCAGGCTTATGCGTGTCAGCCACTCAACTCACAGTCACACATGCACACACACACAAAAAAAAAGACACTTGAAGCTCACTTATGTATCTCAGGGTCGACATTCAAAAGACCACTTTTGCATTTTAACATTCTTACATCGCACATTTCCGACATCCTTTTCTTTTTGCCATTTAACCTTCATTCTATAGTTCTAACAAGAGAGAAGGAGAATATACGGAAACAAAGGAGCCAGCATGATAAAAGCAGTGAATTTAAAATGAGAACATAGCAGCTAGATGGTACTGTGTGTTCCTTAACCCACCGGGTCACTGGGATACTTAAGGCCCATAAAAATAACAATGTGGGTTTTGACTGATATTAGCTTGGTAGATAACCTAGCGCTCTGTGAAAGAGGGCTTAGTAAACCACAGACAGTGCGATTACAACGTGTAAGGGGCAAAAATTACAAAAACCAAGAGCTACATTCAGTATCCAGCTTATCTGCTACCACAATAGGGCTGTTTTGTCTCTGTTATGATACAATGATATGTTATTTATTTATATTATTTCTGTCTGACATAGTTTAAAACTCAGGATAGAGACATACCTGTACCAACCTTTGCCTCTTTTCTGAAGTAATCATGACATGTGTGAGGTGGCGCTGTGATGGCGACAGGCGGAGGAGCGTGATGAGTACGACCTTATTAATCTATTTTATGTTTTTAATGTATTTATTATGGAACTCATGAACTTTAGATTGTAATCTGTGAATTGATGTGCTATGTTCTATTTGTTTCTGCTCTGGCGCTTTCTCTGCAAATGAAGTTCCTAACGGATGAATAAAGTTGATTTGATTTGATTTGATTTGATGCCATCCAGTGATTGGTTGCCTGAAAACGAGTGACAGTGACGACACCAGCGCCTCTGAAAAATTCAGACATTTTTAATATAAGTAGAGCAGCCACACAAAACAGCTGAAGCGCTGTGGAAAAGGCACAGGGTTCAAAGTACTTTGTCCACATGCTGTGAAATAGCCTTGACAAAAGACTTTGCTGCTCAGAAGAAAAAAAACATGCTATGTGGACGTGGGCTCTTTAATTCTAACATCAGCTCTTATTAAACTGTCACTTTACAGTTTAAATGAAACAGCCCCATTGACAACAAATTCAATATGTATTTTTCTTTTGTGAGCAATGGCCCCATTTTTTGTGACTGACTGGGACTCATGTCAGTCAAGCTCATCTGCTTCAAACGAACATCAGTTTCAGGACTGCAGCCAGAGCTCCCGACTTTTTTCTTCTTTTTCTTTAAACTGTAGAAAGGCGGGATCAAAAATGATGTAAGGTGCTTCGTCTCTCTCTGTGCTCATTCCTGTTTGTCCTGTTCCTCTCTGTTGTCCTCCACTCTTTCCTTCTCCTCCCTCTTTATCATTTAGTCTCTCCTGCACTGATTGCTGTCCTATTGATACGAATCAATCACAAGTGTGGACGGAGGAGAATAGAACCAAAAACAGGACCAAAACCAAACAATTGTTTTCTGTAAAAAAAAATGCTTGAGTGGAAATTAACATAGAAATAAAAGGAATTAAAAAACATGAGACTGTAAACTGAGAAGAAAATGTTTTTTAAGGGGGAATTTTAACAGGTATCTTTTTTTACCACCAGGTAACAAAACAAGACACAAAAAGGACCATATGAATAGAGCTGCTGCTGATTCAGGTTGGTAATGAGGCTTTAGCCTTTACAACAGGTTTAATTCTCTGAGCTGCATGCCACCTTTTCTAATCGGGATAGCCGGCTAATTAAGCTTAGTAGAGCTGTAGCTGATGTGACTTGTAGTTATGCAAACAAAAGGGTTCTTGCCAAAGTTTGTGCTGCTGCAGGTTTTCTAGCTACAGTTCTAGAAAAAGTGAATCATCTACTTACTTTTGCTCATGTCCTCTGCAAGCTATAATGGTTTGATGTCTGCCAAATTCCAATGTAAATCAGCCTCCTCAGCAAACTTATCAGACCAGCAGCAGCACTTTGCTCAGGGCTCTCTTCTTCCCTTAATCCTTTCACCCAGGCCTGACTTTGTTTTCTTCCCTGCTCTGACTTTGCTGATAGAGATGTAAAGGAGTTCAATCCACTTCCCTAGAAAACCTCTGTCTGCACCCCAAAATACATTTTATTATTATTATTTTTTTTCTGTCTAAACTTTAGATATTTTCAAGTCAGCGGTCAAAAACAACTCACATGCCACATGTATAATTCATTTTTAACTTGAATGAATGTCACTTTAGTGAGTGTCCTTTTACTTTTGAAGTTGTATATTAACATGTCCAGCTTTTTATTGTGCATTGAGAATAGCAAGCCTATAAATTAAAGTTTTAAAAAAATCCCTTTGGACTAAAGTACTGAACTCAGCGCCATCCCCACAGCCACCAGCAGGGATACTGTTTATATCAAATTATAAAAATAATAATTGCAAAGTGAAACATGTGCACGAATATAATTACTGGTAAATAAAAAAGAATCTTGTTCAAGTGTGTATTCCTGCTGAATCTACCGTCTGTGGGTCCCATAATCCCATAATAACCAGGTTCTCAAAGCCATAACAAACTGGCAATCCTGAGCACATGTATAATCATGTCAGCCCTGCTCTTTTTTTTTTTTTTATCTCGGTGTGTTTGTTTATTTACTATATCTCACCGGATGATGTGCCAAAGTATGGAAGCTAAGGGTGGCCGAGTTTTTTTTGTTTGTTTTTTTTTTTTTGTGAAATCTCATTATGATAAAATTACTTCCAATTACATTAATCCATTTTAACACCAAAACTAGCACATAGATTCTCATTTTTAACACAAGTAAACCTACTGAAAAAATTTCAAATGACTCCTTCGTCCATTGTCAGTTAACTTCACAACTCCACTGAAAAAAAAGAAAAAAAAAAGAGACAAAGCAGCATTGAGCACAGTGACAGTGTTATAGTGGTTACTTTTATTTAAAAGTAACTTTTGATTCAGTGTACGAAAATAAAATACATGGATGACTGTTCTTGGCTTCCATACTTATGTGAACAATGCTTTAGGAATAAAACAATGTCTAGCCTACGTAATGTATTTACCTTTGCCTTTATAATAAGCCTAAGCAGTTGCTAACTGACGCAAAAAGATGGGAGTTGGTCAAGCTGAAAGAAACAATCTTTTAATTATCTTCTGATCTTGAAACAACAAAGTTAGAGAAAATAAAGTGAACAGAGCTTGAGGAATAATTCCACCATTGTTCTCAAAATAGCTGCACCTCAAAACAAAAAGAAAAGAACACGTTTCTGTAATTTGTCTGTTAATGATTCCTATAAATAAAGAATACATTTGCAGTCAATTGCAATTACACTATGTTAATTGTTTTTTTCTGTATTATTGAATTATTGGATTGAATTAAAATCCAGAAGCCAGTGACTAAAAAGTGAGTCTTCCAATAATTCACTTTCTGATATTTAGAGGAAAGGGCACATACTTTAAAATCAAAAGAGTTTATACTCTTGGAGTCTCTGCAAAATTCATGACAATCTACCATTAAATCTTTAAATGGGTGAGCTTTTGCTTGCACACTAAATATATGTATTTGCAAGAGAATTAAATATAGGGCAGTGAAATTTTCAAATTCCTCCTCTGAGGACAATTAATATCCACAACAAATTTAATGGAAACTCAGTCGTTTGGGGGATATTTAGTCTTGCTCTATTGTGTCGGTTACATTGCTGTTTCAATATGCAGTTAAAAGGTTCTGCATGAATTGTCGATAGGAGTTCTTGAGCATATTGAAGTGTTTTATATGAGCAAATCAGCATTATTTGAACGTGCATTCTCCAATTTGTCAGGAAGTACATGTCAGTGAATATCATGACATGCATCCAGCATCAGTGGACCTTTATTAAATTCTGTCGCAGCACACCACTCAAAAATAAAGCTCAACTAAATCAGCTTGCAGCATTCATACAGTAGCATTTTAGATTTGAGTAAAGTAGTCTTTAAGAAGATGTATGCACGTCTAACTTCAAACATGGAGTTCATTATAACTTTGGCTTTGAGAACACAGCTTGGCTCTAGCTTTGGTTTTTCTCGGCAGCAGAGCCCCATTTTCCCCCGGGGGGCTCTGATCGGATCCTCAAACGGATGGATTGCATAAGACAGATCATCAATAAAAATTCTGATTTTATTTTACCTTTTTTGTGCAAATGCGTAGCCATATGTGCCTTTAATGTTAATTACATGTGAGGTATCTCTACTTTATTTAAAAGTAAATCAGTGGAGACTGAACATATAGCAGAGAGAGGATGTGACACAGATTATGAGCCAGACTTATCATTGATTGATATTAATTCCTCTAAATCTTAATTTTCAAGAGACAACGAGGCCCTACACGACCTGAAGTCATAAATTATGATGTGAGCCTGCAGACATCAGAGTGGGAAAATACATTTTATTCTGAATTTTTTAGTCTCCTGACTGATAGACAAGTCGACAATACTAATTTTTAATAGAAATGCCACAAAACAATAATGCTCACACAGGGGGCGACACTGTTCTCCAGGAGCACTAGTGTTAATTTCATGAAATGCTAATGTTAGGTAAAAGCCTGGATTTAATTAGCCGGTGTAAATATAATCCAACAGGCCAATATATCTATATCAGTCACTTCATGAAGAGCTCTACAGGCTCTAAAGTTATGATGCTCAGTTGTCCTTGAAAGAGTTGAAGCACAGTGACAGAAAAGCGACAAAGATAAAATGGATTAGGATCATAAATTCATGTAATGCATCTACTCACATCCTTCATGTTCGATGCAAGTACAGTCGAGGCTGCAGTCATTCATGTGCCAAACACATCTATGAGAGACCCTGCAGGTATCTTATATGGTATTAAGTTTAAAAAATGCATTATAATCAAATGTTAAGTATTCACCTAAACCTGAATTAAGACCCTTCGCACTGAGTTACTTTAATGTTATGACTGTGATGCACAAATTGAGCTGAATTCTCCTTTAGAGGCTCTAAAAATGAATTGAACTATGCGACATAGTTTGAGTTGTGTGCTTACATTTTTCCAATAAATTTCCAACAGTGTTAAAATCCATTGAAACCTGTGATTTTATTCAAGGTCTTTTTTGGATGCAAGGCGCTTTTTATTTGGTTGCATGTCCATCCATGTCCATCCATGTCCATCTATGTCCAATCCATCAGAGATTGAGAAAGAATTTTTGCATATGAAACTAAATGCAGTAAGATTAAACCTTTTTTTTCCCTTTAATGTAACTCATATAATATTTTGTCTGTGAATCTTTCTGCAATGGTGCTGCTTGTTTAACCATGGAAAAAGAAAAAAAAAAGAAAAAAACTCCCATGATTCCTTGCTGCTACATGATGTCCTCAAAATACATCCTTTAATTCCTCTCTTTTGACTGAGAGACCTCTCAGGGCAGAAATTATATTCTGTGTGTTGACCCTTGACCCTCCAGAACTGTTTGATAAATCGAGAAAAAACTTATTGTTGAAACTAGTTTTCTGAGTCGAACAAAGGACCAAATACACTGATTTCACTGCACCTTTTTATGTCTTCTTAGAAAGCAAAAGAAAGTTCTGTAGTTAGTGTTGATTAATTGATATTGTTTTCAAAATCAAAGTGTGTTAGAGCCTTTGGACTTTTATATTATGTAATATAGCCTAAGTACTTCTACGAGAGTCACTTAATGGTAATATATGTGTTTGTGTGTGGGTGTGTGCTACAGTATGTTTGTGCATTTAAATCAAATTACGTGGAGTGCAGACGCTGGGTGTCTGGGCACTTGGTAACACCATCACAGTGTTCCCTCTATTGTCCTCGTTGGCATCCAGATGCTATTAATTTTTGAACAATTTATAGTTGCTGACTGGAAATTCATCTGCAGTATCTATGGCTGAATATGCGAAAATACAAGAAGGTCTCCGAGCACTAAGACATATCTAGTGTAACTGAGGTTTTAGCCTTAGAAAAAGTTAAAGCAAACCTCTAACATTTAAGCTGTGAAGGTCCAGTGTGTAATATTTAGATGAGTCTGCGTTACAATATGGCAGGAAATTAATATAAGATTCAAAAGTGTATTTTTCATTGTGTAAAATCACCCCATGATCAGAACCTTTGTTTTTTCATTACTTCATAGTGCACGTTTACCATCCACAGAGGGAGCTGGTCCTCCCTCACGGAGTCCACCATGTTGTGCTGCCATGTTTCTACAGTAGCTCCAAAACAGATTAACCACAACTCCCACAATGATCCTAAACTGGACCTTTTTCTTTTGTCACAAGTTTTAGGCCAACTTAGGTTTTCCTACGCGCTTAGCAGGGGAGGGTGAGCAGAGATTTTCGGTGCAATCTACAATGTCACCACTAGAGGCCACTAAATCATACACACTGGGCCTTCAAGTTGATTTGGTGAACTTTTTTGGATAACTTTTACTTATTTGCACATCAAGCAGGCACAGAGCAATATCTTCATTCATCTGATATTGCTGCTCTTTTAGCTGCTAAGTGCTGTCTTTTCTTTTTCTACAGCTTCTTTGTAGACTCACAGCATCTGGAATTGATGTGCAAAAACGTGCCAAATAGCGTCACTTTTCATTGTTTATTGGATAAATATTTTGGGCTTCGATTTTTGGTTGGACTAAACCAACCATTTAAAATGTCTTCTTAGGAAATTATTATTGTGACATAATCCATTTATCACAAAAATAACAGAAAAATAAACCAGTCAAAAATATATATATGTATAATAATTGGAAGTAAATACAAGCTGCACCCAAAAAACCCTCAGACAGCTGTTGGGTTTGTACCCAGAAAGCTTCTTCCTGTGAAGCACCGATGATGAATCTACTGCACACCATAAAGTAAATTTATTTGGATGTATCCTCGCTACATAAACTGCCATTTCAAAGTGATGTATTACATTTATTAATCAAGTATATTGTATTGGCCCTGGGATTCCTCCCCTGGACTCATTTAGCTTCTCAGGCATGTGCGTCATTCACCTCCCCCTCATCACCTCCCCCCAATTGGAGCACAAGGTTCTGTCATGCAAACTGCGTTTTGCCAAATCAAATTTGAAAGGATTGGAGGGATGACAACCATTCCTCGTGAATGGATTTGCAAGGGACTTAGTTCCTTCTTGGCACACATCCCTGCTTCGAGAAGCAGCCACGAGACCGACTGCCTATATACAGCCACCGTTGTACATCTCTGCCATCACAGTTGAAATATTTTGTATTCCTCCAGTGCATTTCATACATAACATGATTGGATATATCCAGTGGAGATCTGGCAGACTTGTCTCTAATCTGGTTACTTCCACATCTGGATTAAATGAAATGCGTGCCAAGTAGATGAGGATGATGACATTGTTTTACACACATTTTATTAGAGAAGCAGAACCGTGTTTATCTGACATCTGAGGAATGAAGGTGGCTTCTCTGATGAAATGATCAGACGACTACATTAGTCATTACTTTGAGCCTCCAAGGTAAATTAGTTTATCCTGGATGGAATCACAGAGCTGCATTGAGAGTGATTTAACTGTTTAGACTGTGACCGCTCATGATTTCAGACTTTTAAAACAGCCAGCTGACCGGTTGCACACGGCTGGTGCATTTAGGTTTGAGCGAGCTGACAGCTTCTCTTTTTCTGTTCTGCAGCACAACATGACAGCAATATGTTAGCCGAGCTTAGCTGTCACATTTGGATCCTGTAAGCATGCGGCTGCCCCACAGCGTTCGCCTTTTCCTCTGGATGTCCCCACTCATCATTTGGATTCTTGTTAATTTAGCTGTTGGAGGTGACCTACAAATAGTTAGCAGGGAATGTGATTATTTTTGGATGCCCTCTGCTGGTGCCTCTTTGTTGCTAATTAAGTTCTAGTAATAATGCTGTGATTTATTTACCACTCATTTAAACTCAGTTAAGCAGTAAAAATGAACTTCAAAAGCAATTTCGGACACAATTGGAAGTCTTTAAATCTGAAATGTCTTCATTTTTCAATCTGAAATGAATATGTGTGACAACTTTTATTTTTCGTTGTTGTTGTTTTTTTCATTCACAACTGTAAGTACACCTGAAAATTATGCAAGTAATTGTGAATAATAAAACCCTGACAGCAGCATTATCACAAAGGCATTTCAGCCATGAACAAAAAGAGAAAAGAACGTGTTGTGGCCCTTTTGTAGTTGAAATTGTTCACTTTATCCAGAACGGTGCTGAAACCATGTTAAAATTGAACCCAGCAGTGCTGTTGCCATAGAGCTGCTGTCTTTTTTTTTTTTTTTGCAACAAATCCCTGATCTTTTCTGCTTTTATCAGAAACCAGTGTTTGCTAAAAAAAAAAAAAAACAGTTTTACAAAGAGTTCCTGAGCCCATGTGGTAATATTGTTAAAGCAATCACCTGCATTAACCACAGCGGCATCAGTTTAGTCTCATTTCAGCCGCAACTCCTTTTCTGTAAGATTCAATGATTTGTGCATTTACGGTTTAGCAGTATGTCAAATATAACAACAGATGGACATGATATCTATTGGTATCCATAGTGATAACATTTCTTTGTCCATGGTGGACTTTGTCAAGGACATTCAACAGCAAAAGTTCTTTCCCCTCTCACAAATACCTGACAAGATGTCCCATGTCAGCATATTATAATGACCCATGAGGAGTGTTCCTCGATTCTGCAATTCAACTTGGCTCTGCAGTTTTTTTTTTCTTTCGGCTCATTGTTTTCTTTTCTTTTAAGGTCCACAACTTCTCTGTTTTGGTTCACTCTCAGTGCTTCCTCAAACACCATTTCCAGCAGCAGCAGGCGGCTGTTTTCAGTGAAAAGCTCTGATAAACCTACTGTGAACATCCTGCCCAGAACCAAACAACAGTCAGAGTAACAACAAGCAGGTGAACACCGTGGATCATTAGGCTGCTGAGAGGACACATATTTGCTGCCAGGGTTGTTTCATGTGGGCCAGATGGGTAACTAAGCAACTATTTTCAAACACAATCACCCACTGATGATATGTTAATATTGTGTTTATATTTAAATCATGGTGAATTAGTGCTGCTGTAGGTTATTTATGAATGAAATTTGACTGATTTTAGTTTCTAAAATGGAAGAATTTACTGCATTTCTTTGGTTTATACTATTGTAATTGGGCTAGTAGGCTTTGAAATGTTGGTTGGACAAAATAAACTATTTAAAGAAAATTATTTTGTGCACCACAGGAGTGTGATGGTCATCTTCTCCTTTTTCTGACATGTTATAGACATATAACCAGTCACCTATTGCAGGCCTTTCATGAATCTTCCTTACGTTCAGATGTATTAACAAAAAAGTTTTCAGTAAACAGTTATGTAAAATTTGGACATTTTTCAAGTCACTTGCCAATTTTTAGCAGTTCATATAAATGCGATGTTGTTGTGGTCATATTTTGTCCTTTTTGAGCTATTTTCTTTCACCAGGATGGTTGAGAGGGGACTGTGGTTGCAGGTCACCGTGGTGAGATGGCTTCCAAGCAGCAAACCAGTGTTCAACACAACAAGGTTGACAGTTTTGAAAAAGTATTTTTTAGACCATCACAGTACTTTACAGCTATTCCTGGGGATCCTAAACAGGTGTTTTTAAGGTAAAATGGGAGTATTTGCAACCATATTTCTGGCAACAACAAGCAGGGTTGTAATTGAATACAACACTAGCTCCACCATCAAAGCAACAAAATCAGGTTTGTATGGTCAAAGCATGATCTTTTCTATACTTAACCAAGTGGTTTCTTTGTCTACACTTAACATATATTTTCAACATAAAGATAGACAAGGTTAAACATATCTGCGTTTACAGAAACTTACAGTACCAACATTATTTACTGGCTACTGGGTTTGCTTAATAAAGCCCTAATGGAGATGGACTGGTTTGGGAAAGTGCCATCAAGTGCAATTTTGTAAAAACTATTACTGAGTTTGAAGAGGGCAGTGAGAGCAGGAGTGGAGGTGGGTGCAAGCTCTCAGACCGTCAAACAACCCGCTGATTTCATACTGGAATTCGGGACATGGATGAAGAAGTGGGCCTTTAATAATGAATAGAGAAAAACAAAATTGTGCTTGCTGACAAAATGTTGCAGAAAAATTTTCTCAAACAATAACATGTGCCATGAGACAACATGGATGTTTCAGTGCTGTATCTCATTAACTTGCTGAACCTCGGTGTGGGTAAATAAAGAAATGAAAAAATAATGCAACAGAGATGAGTGAGACAGCCAGGCAGAGCAGGGCCCAGAACAAAGAAGTGTGGGGGTGAGGGACATCTATTTATTACACCTTTTAATAAAAAGGAAGTAAAGGCTTTATTTTTTTTACACATCTGTGTTTTCACAGATTTATGCCCCATCTCTCCTATAACATTTCATTGTGTGGAGAACGAACTAGCACATCTTCCATCTCCGTCTCTGGGCTCTATGTGTGAAAACTGTCCACTATTAGAAATGCATGTGTCACCTAAAGGTCCCCCATGCATAATCACAACAGTGTCACCCACAGATTATGGCTGATATTTGCGGTTTTGCAATGTGTTTTGAGGTTGTTTTTAGCTTACGAGAGCCACAAATGTGCCATGGGACTGCGGGGAGGCTGCATTTGCTGTAACAATGACTCCTCGTCGCTACTTCATTTGCAAATGTATTCAAATCTTGTAGACACATTATGTTTGTAAAATTTGTGCTCAAAAGGAAACGTCCACTTTGTTGTATTTTGGATAGTATTGTTTGCCCTACTTTCCTCCACACCAACTTGGCATGCTGAAGCACCCACAGTGTTTGGCACAGACATGTGTCTAACTCACATTTCTGTGAGCATCCCTGCCAGTTATGCTTTCTAGGGCCACAGTCAAACGCAGAAGGACGGGGCCCTCGCTAACCAAGCTCACGGCTAAATCTGGAGTGTGATCTGCTCTCTGTCTACAGGGAGCAGATCACACTCCGTGCATGTTTTTTAAACTCTTGAATTAATGAGTATGCGGCAGGATTCATAATTAGGGCTTGTTTGAGTCAAGTATTTTATAATAGCAGTGATTGCTTAAGACCAGCTGCTACATTAACATGTAAATATCCTAGAAAGGACATGTGTTTGACATTAATTGTTGAAATAAAGTCCATATTGCAATGCAACTTGGCAAGTGATTGTTGAATCATGAAACATACTCACTTGCATATTCTACAGCAGTGAGAGTGGGAATAAAAAATGGATGGCTCTGAGATCTGAGATTTCATTGCATCTCTCTGGTGAAAAGGAAGCTGGTTAGAGCATCTGGCTTTCCCATGGTGGGACTGACCAACTCTTTGACGCAAGGGCTTTGAATAAGCATCAGTGCTAGATATTATACCTTAAGATGTATTCTCAGATGTATTACTATCATCACAGCCTGTAGGAACAAGGAGACGCTTGTTAATTTAAACAGCAAGCAGTATCGAGATTAGTATCTTATTTTTCACAGAGTGTGAATGATAAATTCATGAGCTCGCCGAACCTAAAGGTCTGCAGCCTCACTGGAATAACACAAGACCTAGCTGAGCGCTACAAACGCTTGCAAAGCTGAGGTAATAATTTAGACGTGCCGCCAGAAGACAGGTCTTACTGAGCTCTTAGGAAACCATGACGGCACCTCATCCGTCATCTGCCATCCTCCCTTCAGCCCATCTCCTGGGCTCGGCTGGAGAGCATCCTCCGTCTCTCTTTGCCCACATAGACAGACACATACACCCCTCAAATATGATGGATGAGGGGAGTGAGCACACAAGCCTCACTCTTTCAACAGAGCATGACTCCATTTACACCTACAACATTACCAGTGAGCACTGTCTGGCTGGTGGACCGCACAGTTGTCCTTATCCTGACCAGTTTAATGAACAAATTCAGACAGATGTAGGGCACACTCGGTTCCATTTTCTCTCTTGTTCCGGGACTCTGATCTTCAAGCTTCTGCAAACGTGGATGCAACCTTTTGCAAAAAGTTGTTGCTATTAAGATGAAAAAAACCCCATGTATTTGCATATTAAAATGTTCCTTCCAGCAAGAGAATAAAAAAAAAGTTAAAAATAGTGAGTCATAGTGAGATCTGCATCACCCTTATTTGACTCTAATCTGTCATGAAATCATATTTTTAAGTATTTTTGCCGAGACTGAGAGGAATACTGTTTAATTCAGTTGAGTTTAGGCCAATGTCTGTCAAAAATATTTTGGATCTTTTTTTTTTCTTTGAAAGAGAAAAGTGATAACAGGCTGTATTTTAGTACTTTGTAGTATTTAAATCTTCTTTACTTCAGCGTCCTCAGTACTGTCAAATTCGGAAACACTTTTATGAGAAAATATGTCATGAATCATTCCTTACTTTTTAAATAACCTGAATTAGTTTTTGTGCAGCTGGCAGCTGTTAAAAAATTTTCCTCTCTTAAGAAGCACGGATGCACAATGTTTTCTCTTCTTACGATAAGTCACCTTGTTTGGATTTGACTTTCAGGAAAATGTGCATTTGCAAAGTTGTTTTGCAGATTCTGAGATGGCACAAATGTCAAAGCCTGTTTTATATTTAATATGTTTGCTTTACTGCTGTTTTTTTCTGAATCTAGCAGATTTCACGACAAATTCTTTGTGCATAGAAAATGTAAGAATAAGCTGCAAGCTAGTGATGTATTACTGTGCATGAACTCTGCATGTATATGGAGGAGTCACTCAAGCATCTTCATTAATCATATGTATAACAAGAAGATAGGCAGTATTTAACCCTTTAATCCTTTTTCTATTAAAAAAAATGCATTTTTATACAGTGCTGCTATTAAAAGCTTCATTATGTGCAAAGTTTTTACACTGCTGCAGTGTTTCTAAACTTTGATCATTTCAAGTTAATTTTAGGAGACTTTTGAAAGAAAAAAAAAGAAAAAGAAAGAAAGAAAGCAGTAGGTAGAAGCGTCAGAAAACTGCCCCCTCACACTGCATTGTGTGCCTGTTTTTAATTTAATTTAACTGACACTTTGGATGGTAAACCATAGTGATGTGTTGCTTCAGTCCAAGAACAAACTGTACTGTTTTTAGAAGGCTGCATATGGTTTGATGGATTTAACATCATAAAATAAAATATCTTATGTTCCTTAAAGATGCTAACTGAGGAGAGAGAGCTGATCTCTGCCAGGCTTTTCCCTCCAAAACTACAATGAGTTGAATCTGACTCAATTGTCCCTCCTGGCTCCCTGTCAAGATGGCAGTGAAGATAACAAATATTGGGATTTATTTAACTCTTAGCGTGCCTAGCTTTAGCGATTATAACATATTGGGTACAGAATTAACTGCAGATGCTCTGGTTGAAAATGAGACCAAACTGTTCTGGGAATTTGAGTTTTTAAAACAAAAAAAGGCCAAAATGAGACCTGCAAGAGACGAAACCTTGTTTTTAGCCTCACTAAACTGCAGAGATGCCTTTAAGTTTAACAAAATACCAGTTTTAAAGTAGTGAATACTGATAATTGCTTTAGAAAATAGAGCAGGTAAATAGCTTTTCTGTTTTGGTACAGTAGTGTGTGAGATCAACTGTTGTGAATTTCTCCATCCGCAGGAGATTTTTGAACTTTCAGTCGTAAATGTGCACAGAAATGATTTGGCTGATGGAACAGTGGAGTGTGAGACAAACTGGACAAACTTGCACCTGATTTCCTTTGGGTGGTCACCTTGCAGAGATAAAGATGAACTGAATACCTGAAAAGCAGCACTTTATTGCACTCTCTGGTTACAACCTCCAGGGATCTTTCACCTCAGTCCATGCTGAGCATCACTGATAGGTGCGGTGGTCTGTTGCACATGTTACCACACCCAACAGGGATCTCACAACATCCTCACACACCCTGGAGTGCACATTTACATCGCTGAGGTAGAATTTAAATCATAAGAGGAGAACACAGAAATCTTCAGGGGATATTTTTTTTTTTTTTTTTACTCTCTGACTTCCAACAATATCCCAGGAGACCCACATTCATGAAGGGCAGTGAAGGGTTTTTTACATTTTTTACACTTTTGAAGCAAAAACCCTTTTTAGTACATACATGAGTCAGCTTTTATGGATTCAAAAATCCAACAATGCCGCACACTTAAATCACAAAACAGGCACTTGTTAGTATTTCAAAAACGACCCCTTCGACAGTCCTCTGATTTTTAAACACCATAGTTAGTGTGATTAAGTGAAAGCAACACAAGTGGGTGATTATAGTCGCCGTTTTAGTGACAAAAACATTGGTGTCGCCATTAAACAGAAACCAGTGTTGACTGGTGGTAAGAGATGGGGAAATGTTGGTTTTCTGTGTCGAAGCCAACCTCTTCACTAAGATTTATGTGACAATACACACAATATCAATGGATGCTACTCAAAAAAATAACTCTCACGACTGTAAGAAGAAAGCACAAAGGTAAAGGAGTAGGAGTCCAAACAAACAACCACGGCTGGCATTTCTCTGGTGTGGACAATCTCTGAATGGTAGCGCATCTGCTGACCACGAGCTCCACTGTTTGTCATAGCTGGAGTAATCACTTAATAATTACACAGGAAACAAAATGGCAACTTTTCACATTTTACACTCCAGGCATCTCATCGTGTCGTAGGATGATGATAAAAATGCTGTCAAATCTGTGGCTTTTGCTCATCCACAAGACACCAAGTCTCCAACAGCAGGCATTACTGGCAGGAGAACAGCATGAAGATAATAAAACACACAAAACCTCATGAAAGTCTGTGCATGCACCACATTAGCCCTCATCCAAGTCAAGACCAAGTCCACTGCAGGTCATGTCCTCCTCATCACCACAGGTGCAACAAAGCCAATTAGAATTTCAATTAACTCTTTCTCCTCCCTGTGAAACAGAGAGATATTCTCTGCAGGCTGTGACATGGTTATAAATCACTATCTCCAACATCAGCCAAAAAAGGTTGCGAACCACCGAGAATCATTTAATGTGATGAATAAGAATGCAATTAAAACATTTCTATTGCATAATGAATATATCAATGTTGTGGAATTAAAATCTGTGTGTGTGTGTTGATAAATTACTAATATGCAGTCATGACTCAAACTGAGTCAAAAAAAAAAAAACCCAGCTGGCTCACTTCCAAGACAACATTTGAATATTAGATTGGCAAAAATGACTGAGAGAAGACCTTTACAGCCCTGAAGTATTTATACAGGTTTGTTTACTGGAGATGTGAACGGCTAGTGTAATGTGCAGTGACGTGAAGGGGGGATGTCAACCGGTGCAGTTATGTAATGCTGACTCTTCAGGTATTTTAGATGTACTGTATATGCCTTTTTTTTTTTTTTTTTTTTTTTTTTTACCAATGTTAAAAATTTCAACCAAAAAATAACAAATTAAGCATGAGAGGGTATAAAAAAAGGAATTTTAAAATTATTTTATTTTAGATGTTAATGCGAAAAAATTTA
>JAQMCX010000001.1:24812825-24858686 GCA_029814765.1 Acanthurus leucopareius
CCAATTTGTTTGACAGACTTGTAAGCCAGGATGTCTAAATAAGTCAGTGACAGAAACCTTATTCCTCCCAAAAGACTGAAGAAGCACGAACCGTTTTTTTTTAAATGTTCAGTATTCTTCCTAATTTTAATCACGTCTGGAGCTGTTATTTGAAATTTTGAAATGAAGATGATGAGTTACACTCATTACGCTTCTCGCTAATCATGAGATCCACTTGTTAAAAAAAAAAAAGTTTGAAAGTTTAAATCCATCTCGCAAATAAGAAACCTAAAGTGAAGGTAGACGCATCTCGACCTATTTTTATTTGAATATTTTGATCAAGTATTCAAGCTGTCGGTGGCTCACTGACAGACTGAAAGTAAACGTCTGTCAACGTCCTGAAAAACTGAAACCAATCTTGTCGAAAATGTTATTCATATCCATCAAGATTCAGTTAATCACACAACGTTCAAGCAAGCATAGATAATGGAGTCCTTAAAAAAAAAAAAAAAAAAAAAACAGGAGTGTGATCTAAAACACTTCCAACTTTGCTTTTTGCATAGAAAGTAGAAGTAATAGAAGCTGTCAAACTGTCAAAAAATGCCTGATACTTGCGTTGATTAACCGCCCAGAAGTCATTTGTGGGCTGGAAATGTTTGGCATTGACACTAAGTAGTGCTGTTGTATAGATTCAAATGGAGCCAAATAAGACATACAGTTAGTTTATATTGTCCTTGTATGAAAAACATCGTAATGAGGGAGTACGCTGTTAAAGCAGCATGTGGTTGACATTGATTTGATTGTGCAGATCTGCTGAGGCTTTCATTTACAGCAACATAGGCTGTGCATCCCTCCCCTTGTTCCTGGCCCCCCTTTTTATTATTTTTTTTTTTCTGCTCAGGAGGAATCTCGAGGAATTAAAATTCATATTTCATCAAAGCGGGAAATAAAATGCTGATAGCAGAAAATACATCAAATGCACAACCAGTGTTTGTAGGGGAAACTGTTAAAGTCTCTCACTCTCTCTTATGTAACTGTTACCGCATTAATATTAGTGCAGCGTCTGAAAAATTACATCCAAGTAAAGTCCAGTTAAGCCTAAATGCAGGTAATGTGAAACCCACAAGGTCCAGTTTTCTGCACCTGAACGTGACCTCATCAAAGGCATTGAAACGTCCCTCAGGTGAGATTTCCTCTGATTTAGCATCCTGGACCAGGATTGAATACATTTGAAATCTGCTTGTGTTTTGACAAGCAAACCTTTTTTTTTATTTATGCATGAGGATGAAAGTTCTGACTTTCACAGATGTTGGGAAAAAAAAGACATTAAAATGTTTTATGAGAGCACAGAAACTGTTTTCAATTCAAGACATTTAAGTCGGATGAATCTTGAGTGAGTAAAAAAAAAAAAAGGGAACTTGAAGTCTGACTTTGGTGGAAAATACAAACTGTGACTCTGATCAATCCATCCGGCTCATATGACTCATTTTGTCACGTCATGGTAAGTAACAGGTCGTTTCTACTGATTTTATGTCTCTTGTGTTTAGAAGGAAAAGTTTAGTTTTAGTTTAAGATTGAGACTCAGACTTTGATTTAGTAAGAAAAACATGAGGTGCTATTGTGGACTCACGAACATCACACAACAACTTTTGTTTTTTTCATTTCAGCAGTATATAAAACTGTGAAATGAAAAAGTTATTCTTTACGATGAGGAAATACTATAGATAACTGCTTTCTGCCTCCAAAATGTATATGAAAGTCTTAACAACAGTGATGGAAAGTAGATGAGTGACAGATTCCTTGTGCTGATAGATAGATAGATAGATAGATAGATAGATAGATAGATAGATAGATAGATAGATAGATAGATAGATAGATAGATAGATTATAATCATTGTGTTATCAGATTAAACTGATTTTACACTTTGATTATCTTTCAAGTTTGTTTTATTGCTTAATTGCTTTTTGAAAAGTTACTGAAGCTGAACAGATCCGTACATGTGACTATTGTGGTTGTTTCTTCTGGTTTTCTGTTTCTATTACTGGGTTTTGGACTTTACGAGCCTTGAGCAATGGGGCAAGTGGAGCAGATTCATCCCTGTTGTTAGCAAAGGAGGGGCGAGTTGTATTTTTGGTACCCTTCTTTTTGTCTTTTTTAAAAATAAACATATTATCATACAGCAATCGGGCGGTTGTGTTGAATCAGATTACTGATAAATGATTAATATTGAAAGTGAAAATAAAAAATCCTTCGAGTTGGTTCAGTCAAACTAATGACTGACTGTTTGCTGCAGCGTGTGTTGGCCGTCAATCACAGTCCGCCAATCCAAACTGGAGTCTGGCTGTTTACAAAGGTGAGTAACTCATTTAGCTTAACTGCTCACAGACTGAACACAGATGAGGAAAGAGATGGACCGGCATGTTTAGATGAAGCTCGGCCCGCTGACTCCAGCCAACCCTGAGACGAGCTTAATGCAGATCTGGACTGTCACTGAAACGCTGATCCGATTTTCAACATTAGCAACTTTCTCACCCACCCAGATGGAAGAAGGTTCAGCCACAGTGGTTTGACATTCACAGAGGAGCCAAATTAAAAAGTCTCCTCTTTCAAGTGGAACATGACTGATAATAATCTGCAATAGTAGATTTATTATTTGCAATTTAGTGACGGGTAAACACACGAATTTGCGGCGCAGCCGCCTCTTTCAAACATCAGGTTTGCCATGGCTGAGCACTGAGTGGCATAACCAGCAGAAATCTATAGTTTATCCAGCTTTTATTTTACCACCGCATCCCCTCGAGGATTATGCCCAATTACTGTTAATAACTCAGGCTAATTTGCTGCCCCGCTCTCTGCCTCGCCACAGACAACAGAGACCAGCCCAGAATAGTGTTTCCCAAGCCTCAGCGAGCGTGCAGCCTGTGTGCAGCATGCTTCCCTCAATCTGACTCATCTGGAAAAATACAGGTGGCTCTTTCTAGGATTAATCTAAGAGTTAACCCAAGTTTAAGGTTGAATATCTTTTTTTCTAAGGGGGAAGACTCTCAAAACTCCCCACCATTTATGTAAATTTATCATTTTTACTCCCAATTTTAAGACTTAACCAAGTACTTAAGTTTTTTTGTCCAATTTTTCTGACATTTCTAGACTAAATTATACGTTGCAGCCGGTCGATGGTGGTGGGAAGCGCAGCCGAACACATCACTCCAAAAAATCTCCCAGAGGTGTTCGACTGGGCTGAGATGTGGAAATCATAAAGGCCATAGCAAATGATTCAGATTATTTTCATATTCATCAAATTATTCAGTGACCCCTTCTGCCCGGAATGAAAGCATCTGCTCATGTTTAATTCAGGTTCAAATTCATGTTCCTATCACCAGTAGATAAATTGTAATCACTTACTTTAGGCTCCAGTTCTCATTTGATTTCTCTTCTCTTCTGTGTGTGTGTGTGTGTGTGTGTGTGTGTGTGTGTGTGTGTGTGTGTGATCAAAACAACATGTAATGCAATGTCACTGTGACTGATTTATATTCATCCGTCCTCTCTCTCTCTCTCTTTCTGTCTCTCTCTGTCTTCCTCAGACTCATAAAGCAGCGTGGCCTCGGTGACCAGGAGCCACTCTGTCACGTAGCCGACTCGCGCTCCATTATCTCTTCTAATGAGACACCCTGTTCATCTCAGATCACATTATTGCGCGCTCACTTGTCTATCAGCAGGTCTTCGGAGTCACCAAAAAACCTCCTTACCTCCTGCCACACTGGTGTTTGGTTAGACTGTTCTCCCCCCCACCCACCCACCACTACCCCACCCTCTTTCTCCTTTCTCTTCCCTAAACATTGCCAACTACAGGCAATCACTGCACAGGTTTCATTCAGAGGTTGCCTAGGTTACTTTTGTCTGCTTCTGACAGCATTTGTAAAAGGGATAAATTGGTTGCACGGAAACATGCTCATTTAAAATAGCAGGTGGGCAAAAAAAAAATAATGTTATGTTTTCCTGTAAGTCCAAAGCATTGATTATCATCTCATGTATGCATGTTGCTGACTTAAACATGGTGTGAACACATACGGGTTGTTCTTGTTGAGGGAGAACTATTAAACCTCCGCATGTTGAATGTGAATTTATTTGTGGATCCAGTCACTAGAAAAGGGTCCGTTCTGGATGGCTGGGTAGAGACTAACGCCTGTAGGTGGCAACCATACCTCATCAACAATTGAATCCTTACACGCTCGCTCGCTCGCTCGCACGCGCGCGCTCTCACTCACACGCGCTCAGAGACATCAAGATCTGGAGCTTTATGCGTTAATGCTATTGATCCCTGATAATTAACGACCACTGGGTGATTTAAATGGGCAGATGGACGCGCAGGCAAAGTGGTCAAAGTTAAAGTGGTCCCTGGGCGATACGGGAACACGCTCACACCCACACACACGCGCGCGCGCACCTATCTACACTTAGCCGAACAGACACACACACACTGACTCACTCACTCACTCACTCACACGCACGCACGCACAAGCACAAGCACACACGTGACTCGCATACACGCGCGCGGCAGATCTGTGCCTGGAGACCGTGATTTCAACGTGCTCGCTATTCAAGTCATGGACTGCAGCGAGCGGGGGAACCATTAGGAGCCGGTGGCGGAGAAAAAAAAAAAAAAAAAAAATCCCCGCTTTATTTGCAACACACGGATGATGCTGCTGCTGCCAAACCACCCGGATCGGACACACTCTCCCTGACAAGAGGAATTATTCCTATTAGCTGTGCTTATATAATCAATACACCGGATTGCTTTGAGAGAAGGGGGGAACCATATCCCGTGGATTCTTGCCGTTCTACTTAATAGAAAATACTGTATACCATATGCTCTGCGATTTTTTAGAGCAGCCTATGGCAACCCACTTGTCCTGATGCGACGCGTGTGATGGTTGCAGTGGGACGGATATCCTTAATTTTATCCAATAGGCGTTCTCAGGGTTCTTTCTTTTTTTTTTTTCTTTTTTTTTTTTTTTTTGGTAGGACGCCTCTGCACCCCTTTCTGCACTGACCTTATCAACAATGCTTTAAATTGGTAATTGTTAATTGTCTTGTCAGTCCACTGAGCTTAATCAAGAAAATGATCCGTTCAAGAGAAATCAGCCAGAGCGCCGAATCCAGCATAATCAATCCACTTTGATTTGTTTTTATCTTATCTTATTTCATTTCATTTATTTATTTATTTATTTATATTTGATCGACTGTGATTTGGCGATTGTCTCAGAGCGGAAACCACCGGTGGGAGTTAATTTGGACTGTGACTGCTTTTGAGAGGGGGGTGGGGGGGAGAGAGAAGGGCCTATACAGACTTGATCCTCCGTCAAAAACTCTGCAGGATTTCCTCCTCCTCAGTCCAGAGGAATATCTTCAAGTCCAGGGGGTTACTGCTGGTCCTCTGAGGGTTTTTTCATCGGCGCTCATCACATCCGAGGGAATGGTGGCCGCACCGCACATCCACGCAACTCTTTCTGAATGTTTGGCATTTTTCAAAGGCGAGCATCTTGACTTGTGATCGAGAGAGACGCGGACTGCAGCAGCCTTACGATCCCTTTCACATGGAGATTTGTGCCTCGGTCGTACTGCAAATCTTGAAAACGGGGACCGGGGCCCTGCTGATTTTTCCTTCACAGCTCTCAACCCCGATATCATTTATTCGAGAAAATGCGTAAGTATTTTTACTGATTTTCATCCCAATTGAGCCTCTCTCGGTTTGGTATGCTGTTGTATTTCCCCTTATAGACCGATTTTTTTCCCCCTCGCCGTTTAGCCCGTGATTTATGGTTGGCTCACAGACTTCAATGTACTTTTCTATTTTCCCATATGTCCCTTTTTTTCCCCAAATCATTTCTATAGGTGTATAATTGCTGTCGCATCCTCTTTCGTGTGTGAGCGATTGTTTGTGCTTCCAAAACGTGTATGCGAGACATATATCTCGAGAGAGAGATATAGATGGAGATAAAGATAGATGGGGACAGGAGGGGTGGGAGGGTTGAGGAGGTGTTGGGGGGGTGGGGGGTGTTGGGGGGGGGGGGTAGCTGGTGCAACAAATTGTCTGCTTGAGCGCTCGGTGGAGACTGTATGGTCTGTGGTAGTCCCTGTTGCCAGCAGGACATTACTGCTAGAAAAAGGCCTACGTCATATGGTAATTCAAATTCAGTTCAGGTATTCTCAGCTTACACGTTTGCAGCAAAAAGAGCGCCGGATTGGCCAGGTGGGCAGGCTGGCCCACAAGGAAGGGCGCTTTGAGTTATGAGGCAGAGCAAAAAAAAAAAAAAAAAAAAAAAAAGCCCAGAAGTTTGTGGTTTTTTTTTTTTTTTAAAGCAGAATTATTTTATTAAAAACCCACGCACACGTTTCAGCTCTGCCTCTCTAATGTTTCTGCGTGGTGACCCTGTGTTTCTACCAAAAAAAACCCAAAAAAAACCCCGAAGCAAAGCCACCCATGGATGAAACACAGAGTTGAGGTTGTAATTTCTCCCCCCCCCCATCACAACCAGAAATCCCGGGTGCGTTTTCAATTTTTTTTAAACTGTCAAGTGTTGGAGTTGTTGCTGCTTTGGCAATACAGCCTTTCAGAAACGTGAAGAGGAGCTGTCCATCAGTGGGAGGTGCTGAAAATGTCCTGCTGCTGAAAATACTTGTGTGTTGGCTGAAATGGGGAGAGGGAGAGAGAGAGAGAGAGAAGGAGGGAGAGAGAGCTGCGTTTGGAGCAGACATCACAGCTGAAATTGCTGGTGCTGCTGCAGCCAAAAGCATTTCACTTAAACCCTGAACTGTTTCGTCCTCAAGCGTGTGCTTTCAGATTCAAATCTGGCAATTTTACAACGTGCCTGTAAAAATGAAGGACACAGCCAGAGTGTTTAAGAATGACTCCCTTTAAGGTGATGTTACAACAATATTTGCATGCATATAAAATCTTGGCTTACTCATAATGTTTCACCTATTGCTTGCTTGATTGGGTTTGATGATTATGAGAAGTAACTTAGTCTTTTACTGTTTAAATGCTGCACAGACTCCTCAGCAGATGATTCTGATAATAATATGAAGGTTACCAGTTATTAATGATCCCTTTATTCCTTTATTCTGTCTGAAAAACTAAAGTAAATGGCAATTTGAGATCTAATGTTGAATTATTTATGTTCTCATCAACATGTAGTTTGTATTGTAATATTGCATCAATGCCTTAAAAAAATACTGTTCCTTCACAGTCTTTTTTCTTTCTCCAGCTGTCTTTTAGAGTTTTTAAATTGGCTTTTTATTCAGCTCCAGGTCTGGAGTATTTTCAGAGCATCGTAAGAGGCTGCTCACTGCTAAAATTAAGGCCACACACCACTAATTGTCTCAATAGGGCATTGGGTTACAATGAGGTACCTGAGATGCTGAGCTTTGGGATTGTGAAACAAACCTGAGGAGCATCTGAAGAAATGTGACTATTTTTTTTTTATTTTTATTTTTTTTCCACAAGAAGCTCCATCATCTGAACTTTAAAGGTGATCAAAAACATTGTTTCTAGAACAGGCGTATTACTCTGCTTGGTTGAGAACCGGTGACCATTACCGCCAGGGGGGTAAACATTATTTCCAGGCTTATCAAACAGCTCAGTGTGACCTGTGGATTTTTCACTTTGTAATATTCCTCGGGACAAAAACACCATGGCATAAGAAATGTGATCATACTGACAGCTCTTGTAGGGTTTTGTATTTACCTGCCGTCTAAGGGTCAGAATGGATGTAAACCATGCCAGGACCACTCACCAGAACAGCTCTGACAGAAGCCTCCACTGTGGGAAATAAGCACTTGGGCGAATAGATTTCTTTTCATGCGTGACACACATGTAGTCAACCGCTGGTTCAGAGCAGGGTGAGAAATGACTCATCCCATCCAGGTTTTTTTTTTTTCTTTTTTCTTTTTGCCCTCAGTAAACCACTGCTTTTGTTCTTCCACAACCTGCTGAGTAAAAGAGGTAATCTATGTATAATAAGAGCTTGCGATGCAATTCCATCATAATGTTGCTCCCTGGATTGTTGAGAAAAGCTGCCTTCTCAGACCTCAGACCGTCCATACGGATGAAAATAACGCACATAAATCACAGTTTGAGACTACATTCCTCTTTTGCTCCTGAGTGGTTATGTCGTTTCAACATATTTCCATGCCATCATCGCTGTAGCTGCATTTTTACTGTCATCAAACATCATTGAGTCAAAAAAATGGTCATCAGAAAAGAGCCGGCTAAAAGTACTTCAACAATCAGCTCTTTATAAAAAGTCACAGATTTCTTCTTCAAGCCGCAGGAGCCAAAATAATGAGCAACTGCGTTTGTCCAGACCTTTTCACACACAACACAAGCATGCTGGGATGTTAAGTGTCACTGAAACATGGTACACATATAATTAAAAATGTATACCCTTTGTTTATTTGTTCACATACTTGTGATTTATTCGTGCAGCTTTGTTTTCCTCGTTTTTCCATGTGAAAGTTCATTGAAAACGATGAAAAAACAGCATCAAATCTCCTGTATGTGTGCACATTCTTGCATCTTACACTGCGATTCTGAGTTAATTTAAGAAACACTCACACAGAAAGAACTGCATGTCTTTTTTATCCTCCTTTCAGATGTCAAATGACCTTCTCAGTCAAGCTGGTATTCATAATTAGACCTTATTCACTGAATTTCAAGGGTTATTGGTCAACAACAGAAACTAATTTCTGTGATGCTGCAGAAAAGTCTAACTCTAACTTCAGTGTGACACTTTCAAGACCGGAAAATCTTGTCAAAAACTGCATCTTTGCTGATTATTTAGATTATTTTAAATGTCTCCAACAGTGCTCAGACCGAGAGAAATCCCTATATTCACTAAAAAGCAAAACTATGTGTAATTTTTGTCACCCGTTACTAACTTCCGGAGTAACACCAGTCAGTGAGTTGATGAAGGAAGTTGGCAAACATGACTAAACGCAGCGTGAATGAAACTTTTAATTCATCACCTCATCTGTGAACATTTCTGCCTGAGTCAGTCAGATAGATTTTCTTTTGGCAATGGTGGCTGTTTAACAGTGAAATAAACAAATCCCATGATCCCACGCTACTTCACAACGTCATCGAACTACGTCCTTTGTTTTTTTTTGTCATTGTGATTGACAGACCTCTAGAGGCTGAAATTACATATTGTGCGTGTCAGTGTCAGGTTTCAATGCTACTGAAATTAGCTGAAGACGTGGGATTCAAACAGTGCTGAAAAAAAAAAAATAGTAGGCAAGTGATTAAAAGACAAAACATAAGCACAGTTTTTTTTGAAAATGAAATACCAAACACTATCTTTCTCCATCATCTAAGATGTAGGTATTACAACATTTTGCTCAGTGGATCCAGTTTCACCCTTTCATTAAATAATGACTGAGTAACCTTCTGACAGGCCTAAACCCCTTTTTTGTATAATGATAGTGTTTGCTAAGCTACAACAGATCTTTCTTTGCTGAAACGATGTACTGGGGTAGATTAATGTCCATTTTTGAAAGCCTTGGGTTTCAACCTGTCATCAGCAAAAAAATGCTGATTCATTTTCAAATTACTATCTTCTCCACTGCGCTTATGCTTTAGGCGATTGATGGGTGCAGTCGATGTTTTTTTTTGTGGGATATGCTTTGCTATTTGGGGGGTGGGGGGGCACTGTTTTGTTGTTTCATCAATTGATACTGTCGTCTTGGCCTTCTGCATACTTCTGTGTTTGATACGAGGACTGGCGATAAATTACGTCGGAGGTTTTGTCTGGATAAAGTGAAAAACAGCACAGTGCCTCAAGGCTTCTGCTTCTTTTTTTTTTTTTAATCTCAAATAATACAGGAGGACTGTGTGCATTTCTGTATGTACATGTACAATATGTGTCTGTATGACATAAATAAGCGAGTGGGATGCAGTTTGAGATTAGAGTGACTTCCAGTCGGCTCCATTTTGATAGATAGCGCTCTGTATCTTTGCAGTAGTACCTCCACAAAACATGTGTTTGTGTCGAGTCAAGAGACAGGCCAATCTGAACGAGTCGAACTGCTCGGGTGTGAAAGAGTCCGACGTATGCCAGGCTGGAGAGACTTAGTATTCACTGTAGCAGCTTAAGTTTTGCCTTTGTGCACCAGAAAGGGGATTATTCGGCGAATCCTGCTCTGTGTCATTCACGAGTCTGCATTTCTAAATCAACAAATATTAATGTGGTGATGTATGAAGAGGCTCCGTCTGCATGTGTGTGCATGTCCGCGCCCACTGTAGACCCGCTGCTGTTCATTTCCACTAAGTGTGTCTTATGTAGAGTGACAGGATTGATGCCTGCAAGAAAAAAAAAAAAAAAATCAGAACTTATGGCACAAATGTCATCATGACAAATTTAGTGTTTTGACTGCAGCCGTTGGTGCCTTATTTCACCATCTGTGTTGTGTACTATGTGTCTGTAGTGGCCTGGAGCAGAAACCAGCCATCAAATCCTGTGAGAGCCTCCTAATAGAAAGAGTATGTTCAAGCTCCCAGTGACATGTTTCTGCTCTGTTCCAGCAACCAGCCACTTTCTGCAAATGCCATAATGCCCTTTATAGATTCCTCTACAGATTC
The DNA here is from genome assembly GCA_029814765.1 of Acanthurus leucopareius. Classification (NCBI taxonomy): domain Eukaryota; kingdom Metazoa; phylum Chordata; class Actinopteri; order Acanthuriformes; family Acanthuridae; genus Acanthurus; species Acanthurus leucopareius. The sequence continues at coordinate 24,823,442 of JAQMCX010000001.1, forward strand.
TCAACAACCTACACACATACGGTTCAGCAATAATGCTCGAGTCAACATTATTTGCTGTGATTATAGGTGCAGTGGTGCTGTGATGTGAGGCACAGCTGAGCACCGCCCACCACTCTGAAGAATGCATAATCACAGTAAACAATGTCCTAAAGGCAATTTTGGCTTTTATACAACAGTTTCAACACTTCCATGGCACCTTTTTTTCTCAAGTTTTTCCTTCAGATTGTAAGAAATAAGAACAGAACCGAGACACATCTGAGTAGCTGACAGCTCACAGACAGGTGTTCGTCTTAAGGAATCATTCCTGGGAATTTGCAGGGCTGTGTGTGTGTGTGTTTTTTAGCTGGTTTCATTTGAATCTCATCCCAAAGTGATGAAAACACACTTCATAGTTAAGTTCAGAGCAAAGCCAAACTTTTATTAAATTTTTTTTAAATCTTTCCCCCTATTTTGTTGGCAAAGGCAGTGAAAATATTCAGGAAAGGTTCATCGTCAATTCAAGGAATCATTTAGAAAAGAAAGATACACTAATAAGCAAGTTTTACATTTGCAAGTCAAGTGTCTAAGTGTTTAACGTCCAGTTGTCTTGTTAGCTTTTGAATCAACAAATAACAGAATTTAATCTAAATGGAAGGACAAGTTTAGATGAAGTAATCAGTAATCAGTCTTATGATCTTTAATATTGATTTTTCAAAAGTTTTTTTAAACACTTTAAGATTCACAGTTGGATTTTTTTATAAGTTTCCTGTTAAGCACAGCTGTTACTGCAACAAGCGGATGAGCTTTGAACAGGTTTCTGATGTCATGATGGGATTCAATACTCAGCGCATATTTTTAAAAAATGCTTGAGGAATGTGCATTTCATTAAACCTGGTGCTGCCAACTGGCATATGGCATATGATGGTCCCTACAAATTTGAGTTAGTTCAAATTTGATTCTTCTGAGGCCAGATGCACCGAGATGAAGTGAGAATCCAGGGTAAATAACAAAACACAGCTCTTTTTTTGATGTACTTTTAATCTTGTTTCAAAAGCTGACTACAAAGTGATCAACCATACTTATTATGCATTAAGTTTCATATAATCAAATGTTGAAACGGTCTCTCGGTGTAAGCTTGAGAGGTCCTTCATGGAAGACAGCAGCTTGTATTCACAGCTGTTATGATGAAATTGATAAACCAGAGAGGAAAACAGTATTAAAATGTCCATAAAGCTTCAGAACTCCTGGAGCTCAATCCGTCACGCCTCTGTCCATCTGCATGGTCAGTCTGGTCCAAATACTTCAATCTTTGCCAAAAAATAATGAAGCTTGCAGAAGTTTGAACATACCGAGAATATACATGGCCATTGGAGAAGTAGATTGTGGTATAGGAGACGCTTAGAGAGTCTGTTTGCACATTGTATTGCTTTGTTTTAACCATTAACTGGGCTATCTGTTCGGATCCGTGTCAACACAAATCAAAGCTATTGTCCCCAACAGAGAACCAAGCCACAAACCTTTAAACCAGATCTACAGGGTCTCATTGTCTGCTAGTAAAAATCTTGTTTTTGGGGGATTTGGGGAGGTTTGGAAATTCTGCACTTTTTTTTCTGGCCTGTGGTCAGAAAATGAACACAAACAAAAGCTGTTTTTCTTTTTTCTTTTGCACAATAGAAATGCCGATATCTTAGAGAGGTCAAGTACACAGATGCTGCTTCAGCAACCTTAAAAACACCTAATAAGTAAAGACATGCACTTATTTTGTGTATTTGGATGCTTACAGTATCATATTCTGGAAGCTCTGTGAAGCTGTACTTATTACTGTTGTTCTTTGTGCAAAACGCTTAAGTCAGCAAGCCAACATGCTCACATGACACTGCATATATTTATGTCGTGCAAGTACATGTTCAATGTGTAAGTTAAGCATGTAAGCATTCCAGTATTTGCTTAGAAGCACTGAACAAATGGGCAGCTGCAGCCGAGGGGAACAGCACAAGATCTGCAGGGTTTTCGTGACTATGAGTATTGGACCAATTAAAATGTTGCTTGAAAACCTGAAGAATTAACATAATTAATAACATAATTATAATTTTTTCCTGAAAAGAACATAAATTGCCTTAAATTTCATGCAAATCTGTGCAAAACCTTGAGAAAAAAAAGTTGGCTGAGTGAAAATATTGGCCTGTTTTAGTTTTAGTCAGGGAATCATTTGTGTTAGGGTTTCAACGTCATGGCAAAATATCTCAAATAAATTTCATGTCATTCTCAAGACGCTTCACCCCTGAAAGTAATGAAAATGTTACAAAGATGGAGATGCAAGTGGAACAGTCAGGGGATCACCAAAGTCAGAGGGATGCCTCCTCTTGAGGACCGCAATCCTTCCAATAGTGGATGAAATATTTCAGCCTGGGTGAAAAAGAGACTGACTGACCAGCAGACATCAGCTTCCCCAGAGCCATACCGTTGGCATTGGCTGGAAACCTTACCCCTGGCATTTCATTATTTTGCATCTTTTCTCAGTGAAACAGAACCCTTCACTGGTTTTGTGTGCACCCTCAGCCCACGGCTTTACGCCATTAGGAGTTTTCTGGAGGATGTTCATGTGAGAAATTACGCTTCTTCCCTCAACTTTCCTGTGGTTTGACTCACAGTGCTAATTAGAGACTCGCAGACAGCGAAGAAAAGAAAATCAAATCCTCACTCTGCGAAGACTACAGGCGGCTTATTTGTGCAACACAATGAATCTTTACTCTAAGCCACCCACTGACATGAATGCACAGCAGCTGTGTGTGTGTGTGTTTGTGTTAGTGTGTGTCGCTCAAAACATGAATGCACCAAAGAGTCCAACCTGCATCAGGGAGAGCAACACGAGTCTTCTGTCATCTGATGCGTCAAGTTTAAACCCAGTGTAGGTGAATGAAAGCCCTTGGAAGGGCTTTGCCTCAAAGCCCGGGCAAATCTCATTGTCTGCTTATCAGCCTCAAATTTACTCCGCCTTACTGAGATATTCCCTCAGAGAATTAGGGATAATAGCAGAAATGATGACTGTCATGATGAGTCTCTATCTCTCTCATGTTCAGTGCCCCCCCCCTTTTTTCTTCTCTCTCTCTGTCTCCCTCTCTCTAACTTTTCCCTATTTATCTAATTCCCCACATATTAATATACATTTTTATCTCCTGCCAGTTCATTTAGCTCAGATGTCTTTGATGAGAATATCGTAACGTTACTGAAAACCACGCGTGCATGGAGTTTTTATGTTGCATCTCACCAGGAACAGATAGCGGTTTCAAATCACGACGAAGGGAGTAACAAATAATTGCAAGAATTAAAGTGATATCTTGTTCATTAATGCTTTGGCAAACAGTGCAGAATCTAGTTGCTGGAAAACACTAGATTGGCTTCATTGGCAAAGATGAAACCCCAGTTACTGGCACCGAGTCAAACACTACTAAACCGAAAAAGGGAATCTTGTAAGGCTGACAAGATTGTCTCTTTAGTGTGTGGCTCAGAGTTGCCTCTGCTACATTTTTACCCCTTTTATGACAACACTGGGTTTTTTTTTTTTTAAACCACAGGGGTTTCTGAGCTTCAACAAGGCTGTTAGAACATCTTGTTCTTTTGTTGCCATGTACCAATACATTATTGGTGATTGTCATTGTTTGCCACAAGAGCATTTTTTTCTTTTTTTTCTGTAAAAATTCAAAAGGAAAAAAAAGAAAAAAGAAGAGAAAAGCTCTCATGGTGCTATTGCTCTGTCGTGTATGCCAGATAATAACACAAAGTCCTTTTCATTCTGTGTTGAAATGCATTAAGCTGAGTATCCCATGCAGCTGCAGTACTTAAAAGACAGTTGCAACAAACTGGATCTTTTACTCATTTTACTGAATCTTATACACTCTTTTTTTTCCTTTACAGCTGCCTCCTCCCTTTGAGTCTCTGCGGTATTTTTTCTTCATTATAGAGCACCTACAAAATGGATAAGGATAGTAAGGAGGACAGGATGATCTGTAGGATCAGGACTGGAAAAGACCCAATTAGACACCATGTTGTTAAAATTCCATTAATCTCCATTCATTTTACTGTCTGGCAGCAGAAATCTGTGACACAGATCTCCAGACCTCAGCACATGCTGTGTACGTGAAATTATGACTATTGCTTGATATTGCTTTTAATAGACAAAACACAAATTTTTATTTAACTGTTTAATTAATGATTAAATGTAATTTTGGATAACTGATTGGCTTCTCAAGTCATTTTTAAAGCTGCCAAAAGCTAATGAACTTCAAATTTATTCCTTTCATTGTAAACATATTAACACATTTGAGCTTTAAAGGCGTCTGCTTTTTCACCATTTTCTGTCATTAACAGAACAATGATTTAATTAATCAAGAAAGTAATCGGCATATTAATCAATGAAGAAAAACAATCATTTGTCGCAGCTCTCATTTTTAATCTCTTCAATCGTGAAAAAGTGGCAAACGCCTCTCACTGCATTTGTTACACTTGTAGCTCAGTGAGCATTATGCATTTCCTTAATGTCTTTGAGAATACACAGCTGAAGCCACATTTTGCAAGCTCGTCTAACTAGCACCTGCTGCTTGGACTTAATTATCCAGGCAGGGAATATGGACACAAACTGAGGGGGAGTCCCGAGTCTTTATCTCATTCACACCTTGGTAATGAAAATGGCTAACAATAAGTGCCAGTTAATAATGTTAGAGACAGTAGCACTGCTTGACTGACCTACCTACCACTTGTGGTGCACTAATTTTAATGTGGTAGTGCCGTCATCTGATTGGATTAGGATGCATCGCTGTCCCGCATGCACAAATGCACACATTGCGTCTGTGTCCGATCGGGCTGCAATGTCGGTCTTTTGTTCACTTCTCTTTCCTCGCTGTCATGTGTGAGCAAGAATTTCAGGCGAGTCAGACAAAGTATAGTGTCATTACACACAATAGAATACAATCTGGTGATGCTTTTCCTGTGGAAACACTGTATCTCCTCAATGTCAACTTTTCAGACACAAGGAAAAGGGAAAAAAAAGGCTCATCTTGAGCTGAAACCTCACAGATGGTTGTGTCAACATAAAGGCTTTGAAAAGACATTTGAAAAAGAAAGAGTTTATATAAAGAGTAGTGTATGTAACATACCTTCTCAAATGGAGTAAGAAATGCAAATCATCATTTAACTAGCGCAAGATTCTCCAAGTGCATACAAAGTCGATCGCGGAGGGCAGCAGTCAGTTGTTATTTTTATTAAACTGTTGATTATTGATGAAAGGAAGAATCATTTGTCTTATTTTATGTTGAGATGACTTCCTCAAATTGCATTTTTTTGTCTGACTACAAGTCTCAAACCTAAATACATTCAATTAACTGATTATCAACAGTTGATACTAAACTTAATTAATCTTACTCCACCTTAAAACAAAGAATTTGAGCCAAAGTTTATGTTCATTTATCAACAAACTGGAAGCTGACAACTATTTTGATGATTATTTCATCATTTTAGTCATGTTTCAATCAGATATGATAAAAAATCTTTGGTGTTAACCTGTTAAAGGTAATGATATTATACTTACCTTTAACATGGTTGTAAACTGAGTCTGTAGCCAGATAAGGAAAGAAAATAGAGGACGTCTCTTTTGACTCTGAAAAAACAGTACCTTCTGTGTAGTCAGTAGTTAACAGATAAATCATTAACAATCACATTTTAGCTTAAAAAAAAGACTGTTTTGCAATTGAAAAATGAAACGAAGACTTGAGCCAGACGAGCATCACTAGATTGTCCACCAGTATCCTCCAGCCATGTTTTCTCATTCTTGGGTAGTGATGAAATGTAGACTATGAGTCATTTAATATAGCGTAGAGCAGCTAGGCTAAGGGGCATATGGCCGTGCTGGAGCACAGCCACGCGGCTTAAGGCGGGGTAAATAGATGGGCAGAGATTTTTGGTGCATTAGTAGTTCAGCTCTGCGTCATGTTTCACTGTTGTCTCTACAGTGAGTGCACTGTTTATCCAACAGGGGTAAATAAAACATTACAATCATATTTTTTTTTTGCTTCACATTAGAGAAAGTTGGTGTTCGAGGGAATTAGGGCTGTCACACTGTAAATATCGCTTGTCTGTGCATGAAGATGAGAGACGCAGAAGGAGCAAGAGAGAGTGCCTGTGATCCACTGAAATATCCTTGGCGACGAAAGACGCTGCATTCACACATTATTCACGGACAGTTTGTACCAAAACTAACATTCTGCTAAGGCTATAATCGTCTGTGATTGGTTAAACGCACTGAAGGAAATGCTGCTGCAGAGCAAGGGAGCTGACGATGGACTGTGTGTGTCGACTGCTGATTATGGGGAGAGCCTGTGGTTCCATCTATTTCATATTCATGAGCCAAATGGTTCACGTTGTATTATTCATGAACAAATTAGACGTTCAAAACACCAGTGTGAGTGAATCCGTATGCGGAATGCATAGGGACTCATAAAACCCAACTTTCACTCGAAACTCTTCGGCCTTTTCCTGGTTTTCGATGCACAGATTTTAATTTTGTTTCTTTCCCATCACCGATCTTCATCCTGTGGTCTCTGTTGCAATAGTGCTGCTGAAGCTGAATATATTCCACTTTTTTTTTTTTTTTTTTTGGGGGGGAGAGAGAATATCATGCCGCTGTCCTCAGAGCAGTTGTTGTTCATCTACAAGCAGTGGTGAAGCAAAAACTGTTTACTGTACATAAGGTCGCAAACCCAGTGCCTTGTAAGAGACCGGCTTTGTTCTGCCTCTCTGATCAGCTGGCTTGCTAGCAGTCGGGACGGAGCAACAGAAGTGTGTCCAATCAAGCTGAGCCCTGTTTTTAAAAGGCCCTGCAGTCCTTGGGCAGAGGCTGCGTTTATGACCCAAAATCGAGGCGAAGAGGCCTGGACCTTTTCCAAGCCCTCCAGCTCGTATATATTCTGTTTGAGCATATCCAGAGAAAAGTGCAGCAGGAGGAGGACGGTCCCACGAGGCACCTGTACATGTGTAAGCGACTGTGTTTGTGTGTTAGTGTGTGTGTGTGTTTGTGAAAGAGAGAGACAGAGAGAGAGACTGAAGGAGAGAGAGAGAGAGTGTGTAAACACTGTGTAGGATGAAAGAGAACCTTGTTAACCTTCAAAGCCGCTGTGATTTTTGTAAGTATAGATTGGTTTGGGGACGTAGCTGTAAAAAATGGAATTATTTTAGATGTACTGATAAGAGAAGGCACTCAGTGTTAATAGTGTCACAGCTCGTTTCTGAACAAGAGATATTCCATAAAGTGAATAGCAAGAAGAAGAAACGTGTACATCCCCGTACACCTTTACTATAGTGTCACTCTGAGCCGTAATAAATACATCCTGCTCAGCGGAGAAATTACCTTTGACTCCAGTTAGCAGTCAAATTAAAAAGCACCTCATTTACATTAACCAAATGGGTATCTACAGTAATTTTTGTGATTACAATGCATTCAGACAATTACTGTAATGGTGTGGATTTATAGCACATTTTGCCCATTAGGTGATCGGGGGGTTTAACGCTGCAGTGAGTCTTATGCATTCCAGAGCTGATCCCTGAACTGAAGGTCACAGTCACAACTCAATGACTTTGTGTTCCTCGAATCTATTTGCACAGACTCTTTGTCTAAAATTGACTGCAAATTAAATAGATCAGGGGACCGAACATATGAGATTCCTCTTGAGGATCATAACTTGATATTTGTTAGTGGCCTGCAGAAACGATATTGCTGGGGAAAAAAAAAAAAAAAAAAAGGACTCAATATGATTTCATACAGTGCTAAATTTTATGCTACCTTAAGCGCTACTCTTACTTCTGAACCTTGCAAAATGCATCATCTATCTTTTCAACCCTTCAAGAGTCTCCTTTTCAAGATGACACAAGCCCTACAGCAGGGGTCCTCGACTACATCTGTCAAAGGGCCACAGTTTTTCTTAGCAGGCACTGTCAGGACCGGGCTTCTATATATCTATATCTACATCTATATTTGATATTTATGTCTATATCTCTATGTATTATCCATCTATCTAAACCCTATCTATCATAGTTTTTTTAGGCAATATCAGTATGAGCAGAGAAAGAGCAACATGGAAAATGGAAAATATCCAGAACGATGAGATGGTCCCTTATTAGAAAATGCAGTCACGCATGTACCAAGGTGGCAGTAAGCACCCAAATACAAAACCTACAGTTTAACCACCGATGAATGAGTCCTAATCCCAGGATGCAAGCATGAACTACTCTGTGTTTTTAATAGACGAGCTCAGTGATTTTCCGACAACTCCAGAGTTACCTCCCATTGTCTGGTCAGTGTTTGGTGTTTGGTTCCTGGAATAAAACAGAATCAAAGAGGCTGAAGTTGGAAAATAACCGGATCCTTTAAAAACCAGTAAACCTAAATTATAGACTTTTTTTTTACTCACTGCCAAAATGGAGGCAGGCTATGAGTCAGACGCCTCAAACTGGTCTGTGTGTTTGTTTAACAGCACTCCTTTGTTTTCCTTCAGAGGGGATCCAAACCAGAATTGCCCACAATTTTTGCCTCCCTCATCATCATCATCATCATCAATTGGCATTTGTTTGAGATGAGACAGTTGTCAGATATGTCGTTCAGAAGATGATTGACAGCTGTCTGCTTTACTCAGACGTCACTGTCACCCCCTCAGCTAAAAGTCTCGGGATCAAACTTTGACCCTGATCATTAGCTTTTCAATTCTGCATATTGTAGTAACGCTCAATCAGTTTATTATTTTTTTGGTGAAGCATAAAATTCCTGCCTTCCCTCTTAACCAAGGCGCCCTGAAACTACAGGTGACCTCATGGCACTGGCTCACCCTGCTGTCACTGCCCTTAAAAAGTTAAGCTAAGTCACCTGGTTTAACCACTGAGATTTATTAAGTTTAACTCAAACCCTTAAGACCTCTGAGGAAACAGCAGCTCACAAAGTGTATTATTATTTTAAAAGTAGGGTCTTGACCTAATCAGTTTCACTGGATTCTGAGTCCAAAAACCTGCAGCTGCAATTTGAAAATGAGATGAGCAGCAGAAGATATGAAATGTTGATTAAAGATTTATTAGATGTTATGCTAAATGAGGTATTAGGCACCTTATTTTTCCCGGAGCTGCTTCCTGAAAATTCCTGGTTGATATTTTAAAGCGACTGTAATATTCAGAATCATTTTAATTGGAGATTTTCAAAGATTAATATGACATGAACAGCTTGTAGATCATATCTCCAGAGGATAGTCGCCACCCTGTTGTTGTTGTCCACTGGTGGCCAAACGGTGATGTCATAGACTGGCTTTTTTTTTTCTTTCTTTTTTTTTTCCTTTTTACAGTGAGAGAGCTGAATATTGACACCATCCTCCTGATGCCTGATGCGCATTAACCAGGCAATAGCTGAAAGTCCTGTTACTGTAGATGCTGTATTAACCTTTATTAGTGATATCATCTGGGGTGGGTGATGTTAGTCATTAGTTACAGTGATGATCAGAGCCAACTGCATATGAGAATCCGCTGCCAAAATTAGAATCAAAGCTCTTTTGTAATGATGTTTACACATATAAGGAATCTGAATCTTGGGTTTTTTTTAAGTGTGCAGCAAAAAAAAAAAAAAATGGAGACTGCATGATGTAATCCTGCTTTAACAAGATCTAAAACTGGCTCCCAATCACTATTTTTTCTTCCCCCCCATTCCAATTCATGCAAACACAGCTTAAGCTGAATTGATTTTCTTTCATACATCTATTGCAGTTAGTTCACCATTGAAACTGCTGTTGCAGGGAAGGTAATCATTCATTTCATTGTTTTACCTCCAAGGCACAGTGAAACATACAAACCATTGGCACACCAGGCGCAGACTGCCATCAAAGACATCTGGCTCAGACTAGACTGTAGCTGGTCTTTTCTATGGTACTCGCAGTTGTATTTCACAGACGGCTTACGCCTGATGCTGAGTGCAATGGCTGTTTAAATCTGAATCAAAAGAAATAAATGTTACAGTTATTGATTAAGACAATGTTATATATATATGTATATGTATATAAAATCAGAAGAATTAGGAAGAATATCTGCAATATGCAAGACTTTACTTTTACATTTAAAGGTGACATGGATGTTTAATTACAGAAACATGTGAATTGCCCGCATAGTTGCCCTTTCTGGATTACATAGTGGAAAATTGGATAATCATGCACTTATGTGTTATTTCCACGTGCACCTCTCTGTCCAGGAACACTGCCTCAGCTGTGATATGGTACAAGATACAATGAAAAGGATTTTGCACTTAAAATGCTGATCTATCAGCAACTGGGGAGGCAGCGAATGCATCAGGGGACTTTGAGATGTGCAATAGCAGAGATAATTTAATTATTGAAAATCTTGTGGGCTCCTTCTTCTCCTTTCCCCCACGGTGTTCAAGGTTAATTGTCATAAGTTCAGGCCAATCCACCACTGAGGCACAAGGGAGAGGACCAGAGGAGAGACACTACGCCAAAATTCAATTTTATTAAGATGATTGTGCATTCAAGCAATATTTTCCATTACGCATTGATTCTTCAGTGGAAACTACCACCAGGCAGCTTCAAAGAGTTGCTCCAATTTTCTACACAAGTTACTGCTGGTCCCCTCCTCCTCCTCCTCCTCCTCCTCCTCCTCCTCCTCTGACACCACAGAAAATAGTAAAACCAATGAAACACATTTACTGGAGAACTAAGTGTGAGTAAAAGGTAATATGAAATGTCCTCTGAACCGTCTCCTAAACTGAGGCTCTTGGCTGTGAGATTAACAAAGGTGTTTGGCATCGCGAAGGCGCTGGAGATAGACGCAGGCCATTCCAGACACCAGCATGTTAGCGTGTCTCAGCCGTTTAGAGGATTGCTTGTGTAATGCCATCTGTATTCAGGGGATGAACACCCACTTTTACACCAGGGCAGAGAGAGAGAGAGAGAGAGAGAGAGAGAGGAGCTACAGTGACTTCAGCCAACGTCTGTCGCTTTCCCTCTATCTTCCATTCACTCATCTGCTAGTCGCTTTCATCCACTTAAAATCGTGACACAAGACCGGATGTGTTAATTGGAGAAACAACTCACTCTTCAGAATGAACATGAAGGATTAAAGCGTTTTTTCTGAACATGGAACATGAACTGGGACAAAACGGTGCAATGATTGGCTGTTGATATAAAAAACGCGCTGTAAATAATTTGTTCCTCTTTGATGCAGCGAGCTCTGTTAGATACGAGCATCCAGTACACAACGTCTCCAAACGCCGTTCTTTTTTTCTTGTACATCTACAGTACATTTGCAGGATTGATAATTTATTTATTTATTAATTCATTTATTTGTGGGGTTTTTTCTTCACCTGATTATAAACTGGACGTCTCTAATTTTTTGACAGTTTTTTGGTCAAAACTAGAAAAATTGTAATCACAATATTACTTTTTACCTACTGGACAAAAAAAAAAAAGAAAAGAGCACAATAAATGATAAAAAATAACTGACTTGCTGCCCTTGTGCATAATATTTTGCATTAAATTTTAAAGATATCTGGAGTTAAATTAGGCTGAAAATACTTTTTCTTTAGTCCTTTCCAGCTTTCATTGATGTCTTAAGATATTAATTTTAAAACATGGTGTTTTTAACCTGTCTGACATTTCTGCCGTACTCAGTTTAAGTACTGCTCAGATAAATCTGATTAACCGTTTCCTTTTTAGCCCAGAGTTTTTCTCAGTTTTTCCTCGCTGTCTTTTTCCTGCCCTGTTAAATTGTATGGGAAGGGAAGCAGCAGTTCTCTATCTGATAGTTATTGTAAATAAAGTAGTGATTGATTGTATAGACTCATTGAAAATGCTGCATCATGTGTCAAAAGGCTCTGAACATTAGATCTGAAACAAGCACAGCAGCAGAGATCTCACCCTCTTGTTTCATATTGTCTTGACCTTCATTACAATCACACAAACATCCAATCTGACATTCAGATTTTCACCCAAGAACAACTTGTAAAAAAACAGAATCGCCTACTTTGGAAACGTGCACACAAACACAACAAGATTTCCAAACCAAGCCGGTAAAACTATTGTTTCTCTGCTGCTCCTCTTTGTGTCGAGTGGCGGTGGCGATGACATTAATAACAGGTGAAGGTTGGAAACTGTTCAGGAGTTGGGAAAGATGTGACACCTGTCATCACTTTCATAGTAAACGGTCCATTATGCAGAGCTGCATGATGCTGCCATGCAAAAAACTGCCGTTTCTAGTCACTGCATAAAGGAATTGTTTTTACAGTATGTCTGTTATCGATGCTAAATGGGCAGAAGAAGCAGAAGCTGTAAAAAACAGCTTTCTGTTGACACAGCAGTCACTCGCTGCTGTTTAGGGGACACTTTGCGTCTAAATGTGATGAGATTTTTTTTTTTTCCTCTGCTATTTTGGTGGCAGCTTTGGTGATGAATGATCACTTCTTTGTCCAAAAAAAAAAAAAAAAAAGAGACCAGTCTGTTCTGTTCCTCATTGTCCCCCTTCATCCTTAAGTGCTTTTCATCTTTGGAGGTCAATACCAATCTTCCTTCTTCTAGACAGTTATTTATGCGGTTTATGTGTCCTCTTTTTTTCTTACATTCTGTGTTGCTGTTTGATTTTCTAAGTGGCATCCTTATTTTGTTTCTGTTCGCTCGAGTAGCTGTTGGTCCTCATGCTAACTACCCCGGTCTTCCTCTGTTTATTCCAAACAAGCTGTTGCTGTTGCCAATATCAGTCCCTTTGAGTCGATACCTATGTCAATCATCAAACTTCATTTTAAAACATTTTAAACATTTCGGTGGCATCTTGGAATATTGAACTGGCAGCTTCATCTGATGCATTGAATCAACTAATGTGTTATAATGGCTGCAGCAGTGAGCCAATCACATGCAGCATTAAATCGGAGAACACTTGCAGTGGTTGAGTGCAAACAAAAGCACAAAGGGGATTAAATGAAGACATTATTTCCAAGACAATAACTGAAGAAGTTTAAATACTTTTTTATAAGAATTATTTTCTGTTGATACCTTAGAAGTAGTGGATGCTGATACTTAGACCTACTGTTGCTGCTCAATGACAGCAGAAGCATCATTTCATGTGTGAAACGTGCAAAAAATTATTCAATAATCCCAGATTAAATAATGACTGCTTAGGAAAAGCAAATGTAAACATGTTCATGACCTGGATGCATGTTTAGTTATGACTGTATGGTAAAGGTTTTAATGTACTCTGGGTCAGTAACTCATTGGCTGTTATTCATTTTTATTTCATAGAGGTTTTGTGTTGTAAGAGACTAAGTCATAAAGGACCATGCATGAATGTAGAGATGATTAAAAGGATTTTATCATAGAGGGACTTGTTGCACATCTGTATTCTGCGAGGATTCTGGATTGATCCTCATACACGACCAGTCTTTTTTCATAAATGAGCAGACTTAAGTACTTTTTCAGCCACACACACACACACACATAATCACATGGATTTTTAACTGTAGTCAACAGATAATGAGAAAAAGAAGCTGGAGGTTAGAGCCATTGATCTGAATCACCTGCCACAGAGACAATTAGTCTGTTGGTATTGGTTGGGATTAAAACACACACATCACAAACACACGCATGTTGTAGAATCACTTTGACTCCAACCTTTATCCCTGCTGTCAGTACAAGGCCAAAACAAGCAACTTTGTAGTTCAAATATAGCTCAAACAGGCACCTCTTTCCCCAGACTGCAGGGGAACGATCACAGAACACTATTTTAGTTCGCTGTTAATCGATGTGACATTATTTTGGTCCCGTCGCGTGTTTAGGATCATATGAATTTGCCTGTAAATGGTGCATGACATATACTGTATTTGTAAACTGCAAACCGCATGAATTTTGAAATCAAATGCAATGAAACAGTTTAAATCTCTTTCTAGAATATATGTAAATGTGCAGCCTGACTCACTGCACATGCGCTTTGATTAACAAATGTGTAACATGATACTGACAATGCTCGTTTGTTTTTACAGGGCAAAATTCCTTAAATATACTGCATAATAAATGCGCAGTGGTTTGTTCGCTATTTATAGGTCATGTTGCACATTTGCATATTTCTATTTTGGATTCATCCTCGTGTCCAAATGATCTCTCTTGCATGTACTCACTGCACAAGAAGAGTCCTGACAGCAAGTTGCACACTTTAAGCACATAAACATGATTTATAAAACCCTGAAGCATGAGTACTGAAAAACAGCCTCTTAAATATTGTACATAGAAAACCAGTCTATCATTGCTCTTTCCATTTTGGAGCGGGCCCTGATTTTAATTACTATACATGGTAAATTAGCTAATGAATAATGAATGGATTCCTCACACTAAGTGCTCTGACTGCTAATGCACTTGCAATTCTCTCACTCTAAAACCCCCAAACGTACTGCCAATGTTGCTTTCTGATTCTGTCTTTTTTTAGCCAGCCTCTCTGAGTCTGATCCACATGCACGGTTTCTTCCCACCTCTGCTTTTCTCACTCTCACTGAGATTTGATTAGATTTTCCTCTGTAAGGAATTATTTAGTGACGAGAGTAGAGAATGAGACTGAGACAGAGGAAGGCTTCGGGGTAGAGGGAGACAGATAGTGGCTCTCAGGGGAGTGAGGGAGAAGGAGAAAGGTGCTTCGAGGAAAGAGAGTGAAAGAGCTGGAGGATTAAGGTGCAGTGGAGCTGCAGACATGAGGAGAGAGATACGAGGAAAGACAATGCACTCAGTGTGCAGAACTCGAAATTGTAGAGTTGGGATGAAAAGAAATCTACGAACTCACATCGACAAATACAGGGAATTATATGTAATACTGAATTATTTAAGCAGATGGTTGTGTGTTTTTTTTTCCTACTGGCCAGCCGAGCAACGCAAGTAAACTCCAGACGCTCTGTAGTTTCATGTGTGGACTCTTTACATTATTTATCCTGATGTCTGCATCAACTCCTTTCATGTACTTCAGCTGTGTCCTGAAGTCCACAGACGTGCATGTTAGAGGAAGTGGATATTTGAAAGTGCCTGTAGGTGTGAATGTGTGTTCCTGTCTCTAAGTGTAGTTGTCACCCGGCGAGTTATGATGCAGAAACTTTGATGTTGATGACTTGTGTTGTATTTCCGTTTCAGGTCATTTCAGAAAAGTTGCAATTTAGCACAGTCTGAGAAAATGGACAACAACTGCCTTTGTGCAGTCATCTCTTTTTTCTGCCAGGTCTGAATTCAGTGTCCCACTTCTTCATCACGCTAAAAGAACGGACACCCTCCTCTACTGTTGCCTTCATGTCCTCTTGGACCTTCTTGGTTTAGCCCTTGAGACAGAGATATCAGAAATCCGTACAAGTCTGGCCACACAGTGCTGACTTGAGCCTTTCAATTAACTGAAACAGAAACATCACCAAATTCATTAACCACAAACTTCAATCCCCCCTTTGTTATGTGAATATCACTTGTTGTGATGAACTCAATCACCTGGGTTTCTCTCAGCTTCACTGGAAGTTACAGCACATTGTTTTTTTTGCTGTCCCAGTTATCCACTCTCTTTAATGTCATTTTTTTAACCACAGCCCGCAGCTGTTTTCTCTAGCAAAATAGGTCTAAAATCCCTACCTGCCCAGCACCAAAGGGCAGACAGACAGTTTGAAAACCAAACTGTTTATCTCTCATCTGTATCTTATCTCATTTAACACAGAGTACGAAAAACATTGTAGAGCAAAATGTTTGTTTTAACCATCAAAGAAGCTTCCACTTAAGCAGTAATTGCCTGCTCTTGCAACATGTAAAGCATTAAACATGCAAATACAGTAGGTGGTTTGGTGTCAAGCTAGCTGCATGCCAGAGAAAAAAACAAACAAAAGGTGAAAGGGGAGACAAACAAGCATCCTCAGATAAACAACAATCAGCACCTCAGCAGCCGGACAGCTCCGCCTGAGGCTAATCATGGACTAAATATAAACAGTGTCAAACATGTAAAGATAACCCAGAGTAATGTTAACTCGGGATTACAGCCCCCAAGGTTAACTGCCTCAAAGACACATGAGCTGCAGCATGGGGCCTTCTGCTGATGCCTATTAATGACTGCAGCACCCAAAAAATTCACAAAGATAAAATTATACGATTACGACGCGATTAGTGTCCTAATTCCAAACACAATGGATTCAATACATCACCGTGATCAGCTTCATCAGCAAAGAGAGGAGCAAGCTCAGAGTTATGTACGTGAACTTTATAAAAGGACAGCATAATACATCACAGAATGAAAGTATTGTGAAAGCGTGCAGAAATTAAAAGTTAGCAAAAAATGTCAGTTGTATTTAAAAACTTTGTTGCAGGAGTTTTTTTCATGTCAGAAAGTTGTTTCCTCAATAAAATGTCTGCATGACAGTGTGTTGGCCAGTGATTACCTCAGGGAAAAAAAACAACATATTTTTGGATTTAATTGAATATTTAATTGTCATGTTCAGCTCTCTCTGCAAAGTTCATGTATATTTAACTAACTTGCAAAAGCAAATATGTTGCTAATGAGAAAAGGTCATTCATATATACATATATATATTTTCAAAATACACTCTCCGCTCTTGATCCCAGAAATATTATTTATCTTTTCATGGTTATGTTAAAGCACTAGCAGCACTTGGAAAGATCATGACCTGTTTTGATACAGAAAAAGTCAGCAATTACTTAAGAAATACAATTTTTTTTATTAACATTCAAGCAAAAATCACACATTTTCCTTGTCCTCACGGTGCTCCCCACTGACAGCAGTCTGGATATGAATCCCGGTTGCTGGTGTCACAGTCTGGTTCGACCACCTTCCTGTGACTCCAGGGTGGTAAATAAAACAACAACACACAAATTAGAGACAAAAACAGCAATGACAAACAAGGACAAACCAACAGGGGAAACACATTTTGTCAGGGGAGGATACAAACTCAGACACGATAGCATGCCCTAACAGCTTATTAGCATGCTGGCTTAGAGTTTTCACCATGAACAAATAATGAAAGAAGAACATGATGAACTGCCCACCGTATGCTGTCAACACTGGCTACACACAATCAATCAGCTATCAGCAGCGAGAAACTTAACACAGTCCCTCAACTAATGCAACCAGCCCGTTCAGCAGCTGGCTCCGTTAGATAATAGAACCTAATAACATTTCCTCCACCACCGTCGAAATAAGAGGTAATGATCATCATCATCATCATTGTAGGCTGGAATGCAGAGTTAAAGAGGCACATAATGTTTCTGTTGCAACAATACAACAAATCCCAGGCCTACCAAATGACCTTGCACGAGCAGAATAATAAAAACATGGCTCATGGTGAGTTGTGATCCTCATGGTAGATCTGAGCCTCTGTGAGAGACTGTGTGCACAGTGTACGTCTATCTTTAACAAAATTGTTGACTGCCACTTGAATAATTACATTTTTTTTCCCGCTTTGATTTCGGGCTGACTTTAAGACGCTCTCCCACCGAGCGTCCTGCATTCGCTGCTGAAGTATCAAAGCAGATTAACAGGGAGAAAAGAAAAGAGGAGGGAAAAGAGGAGGGAAAGAAATCTCAAATCACAACACTGAGAAAATGTCTGCTCTACAGCTTTCATTTATTGAGTCCAAATATATTTGATGGTGGGTATTTTTAAACAGACCTTAATCCCCTGCTCACCCTTCATTGTGAGGTAGATAATTATAGTAATCTGGTCGAAGGGAATTTAATTTCCTAGCTGTGAAACGTTGCAGTGGGATGGACTAGTAGCTTTATGAAAATAATTTATAGTGCCCTACAATTCGAAGAGTTAGATGGCAACACATATGCGACATGAAACATTGCTTAGGATCCACTTTTGCAGTTTTGAGATGCTAATTAGCACTTGTGGCACCAGATATTCGTATAATACCGTACAACACGGCACACGGCAGGGATATAGTTTAAGAAGAAGAGTAGAGAAGCAGCCATTGTTCTTTTTGTTCTGGAAAGAGGACGAGGTGAATAGATTGCCTTCGAAGTAGGACAACCTAATAGTGCTCTCCTAATATTCACTTCAAATAAAAATCTACCCTCGACTTCTACAGGCTTTGTGTCTTATGTTGGGAATTTCTTTTGAAGATATTCTAAGTTGGAGAGATTTAAGATTCCCCCATTGTTGCCAGACAGGAAGGAGCTTGTTATATACAAGCCGCTCTTGCCCTGCCCTTGAGCAAGTCACCGATTCCCCACTGACTCGCCGCACAGCTCCGGGGGAGCTCAATGTGAAGATGACCCTACACTCTGACCTCCCTGGAGGGACGAAAGTGAAAAGAGTTTCACTGCAGGGATAAATGGAAGTATCACATCCTTGTCGCTTTATGCAAGTCACTTAAGCAATTTGGGAAAGGAGGGTTTAGCTTGCATTTAATCCCTAAACCAAGATATGCATGCTCCTACTTTATAAATGCATTATTTTTACATAGTGTGTTTGTGTGCATGTGTGTGTGTGAGAGAGAGAGAGTAGCTATTGCCGGATTAAATGTGATCCTAAGGTGAAAGTGTGTGTGTGTGTTCATTTCACAGCAAAAGGCAGTAATTATCTCACTGTACAGCAAAAGAAAATCATATATTTGTGTTTTTGGAGTTGCAGAATATAAAGAGTCTATCTACTTATGTACTATGACAAAGCATAATGGCCTTCATATATTTTTTTTTTCTAACTAGTTTTCCGGTTCAGTATTAAATGCTTTTTTGTTGATGGATGCATAAAGGTAATTATGCATAAACAGCTTATAGTCTCACAGGTGCACATTGTATTCTCTTTAGAGAAGCATAACTAGATTATTGGATGCTGTGTGCCTCTTAGACTATATAGGACAATTCATATGGTGAGGCTTAGTATCTACAGAGGCCATGTTTCCTCACGGCTTTCATCTTGGGCATTTTTAAGACTTCAAACATGATAATGAGTGCTGCAGCCTTGCCTCACAGTGGATACAGATCTGATCTCAACCAGACGTCTCGGTTCTTGTAATCCATCACTGTTGCATCAGAGGAGTAAACTCCACTTTAAAAACTTGAAAGAAGCTCTGCTCACCATTACGTATTAATGCTTACAGTCAAAAGCACCGTGTCAGCTAAAGTGAGTGAGGAGAAGCGTCTTAGCTTCTGTTTGTTTTTTTGTTTTTTTATGATTTCTTTAAGTTATTTCTCGACCTTGCTGTAACATTTGGTCAAGTCAAGCCAAAACTCATTTGAGTCAACAAAAACAAACCAAAGTCAGATGCTTACAAAAGTCCCAGTATAATTTCATAAGCAACTTTCTCATAATTTAAAAAAAAATAAAAAAATAAGGGGTTGGGAGAAATGAGTCCGCGGTTGGTTTAATATTCAATAACTGTAGCCCATATCCCTTCAGTCCAGCTATGTTTGTATGTATTGATTTGTTTATGGGTAGGTAAGTGTATATTTGTTTTTATTATTAATATTTTATATGAACAAAATCGAAAGTAGAATTTATTTAAACCGAAAGAAAAACTTTACATACGCCAGTATAAATCTCTAGATGGCCTTATTCCTAAACTAAACCTAAACTTTTACTTTACTATAAATGTTATATGATTTTGGTTCACCGATGTAATCACTGGAAACATACTGAATATTTTTGAGACTGTGTTGACACCATAAATCTACATTCCAACTGCACATAAGTGAAGGAATTTAATACCATAAACTAGAGCTGCCATGATGTCATTTCAGGTAAGATTATAAATACATAACTATTGTGCCTTAAAAATTCATGATGATAAAACACGAAGAATATGAATGTCAGGAGGCTAGTCAGAGACTGTAACCATGACTGCACAGATGTATAATGAAAGAATATTTCTTTTTTTCTTTTTTTTATGGTGGGTGGCAACAAGTGTCAAGATTTATTACCACTACGATGACTAAGCTAGAATGCAGAAATGATTTCAGAAGTGCTGCATTATTTAAGAGATACTATCAGATGTGTATGATTAACACATTATTGATGTTTCATTCTGATATATTGCTCCATCATCAGCGCTAGTATATTGCAAGACCCGTACAGCAAACATCTCCACGGCATTGCACTTATGAGAGAAGTTTTAATGACTGTTCACGTACTGATAGACATAGGGCAGAATCCGGAGAGAGGATTTACATCGGCAGACAGTGACACACGGGTGGGAAGCAATCTTAAACGAAAGAAAAAAAACAAAAGACTGCGCCACGTATGGTGCCATCTGTTGTCAGTATCCTGTCACCCCAATGTGAAAACAAAAGCTCGAGACAGAACTGCCTCCAACTTCTCTTATTCAGTCAATTTGCAAACTACAATGGCTGGAATGCATCGGCAAATAGCTGTGACTGAACAGGGAACACTCCAGTGAACTAATCCCTTCGAGCACTCTGCATTTTGCAGGGAGCGGCAACCTGCCAAGACTGGCCATTGAAGCCACATTGCTATTGTGTCATTTTTAATGCAACACTGTTGTCTTCCTCAGCACCGACAAAGAATGATGGTATTTTGGTCCTTTTGAAGTGTCGTCACTTCGCCAGTTAGAAGCCACGGGGAGGCACAAATCTAAACGGTTCCTACAAATTTCAAACCCAAAGAGTTTTCATCCCTGGCCATTAAAATATGAACTTTGCATGTTGTATCATTAAAACTTCACTCCTTGCCCACTTGCTTCTGAAAGAAATCACATTTCAGTATGTTATTAACACATTTGGAAAGTGCCAAGTTCCTCTGACGGAGCAAAAAAAATAAAAAAGGCAAAAAAAGGCAAAAAGGCTATCACTATGATGTGGAGCCTTTTTTAATGAAATGTTTAATAATTCACCTTTCAAACAAAATGAGTGTCAAGAGTTCATGCAGAATACTTTCGCAGGCTGTCCAACGTCGGTCTGCAGCTGCATGTTCCCCCACTTCACCACTCACACAAATCCTCCACTAAAGCAGTGATCTGTTTAACCACTGTAAGAAGGCAGCTTATGGACTCTGTGCAGCTCATTATTCTGCTGGCTGTGTGTACTCACTTACCTAAAACCCAGGCTGCCACCTGTTTTTTTCGTTTTTTGGACTGTATGTGGAGAGACTGTGTCCACAATGTTCTGATCACCCAAAACCAAAATGTTGTGCAGTCAGAGTGTCTGTGTAACCCTGCGATTCTCAAACTGTGTGACAGGCCTCGCTGATGGTTCATGGAATCACTGCAGGTGGCAAATCCAACCTTTTTATTATTGTTTTTGCTCTGACATTGTTATCGATTGATAGAAATTGTTGGCTGAGGTGATGTGGACTTTTTTCAGCCTCTGAATGGGAGCATGGTGGAAAAAAAGTTTGAGAACCATGGTTACAAAGATTGTCTCTATTGTCCTTTGTCACGCTGACAGTCTTCTGTGTTTCATTCAGTCCAGTCCAGCCTCAACTCTCCCACAGTAACCTTTAACTTACAATTAGTCAAACCTGCAGTTCTCTCTTTTTAGGCATGCAGTCATGGGAGCAGACTAGTTGGATGGACAAGTAACATGAATACTAAGAGCGCCCTCGCATTCAGTCAATGTGCTGCCCAGGGCATCCTGTCTTAATCCCTTTGCAGAGACCAGACAGAGCCTTGGCAGAATGCATTTAAACACAGAGGTCCCTGCAGATTATTTAGCCCATGCAATTATCATAATGGAGGCTGCATAAGTTAATACATGAATAGGAATTCAATTATAACTTGAAAGGTGTCCCTTTACCCTCTTGCTCTCCCTCTTTTCTTTATTGGCACAAAATAGCAACCTTCCTCTGCTCGCCTTGAAATCAAGGCACATAAATAACATACAGGGACTCTCATCCTATAACGTTACGCTGTTTAACACCGTAACACAAGAGATAATTTCCCTGAAAAACAGCTGCACCCAGGCATACTTCCTCAATACTTAGGGGACTTACAAAACATGGTTTAATGCATCTCTCCAATTTCCATGATGTCCAGATGTTTAGTGTCTTAAAAACTGATAGTATTTAAAGCCACTGAGCTGTTTTCGGGTCTTTTCTTTTAAAATCCATAAAGATATTTTTTTTTACACAGCAGTTTGATACTTTTAAACCATTCATGCCCAGAACAAAAGTCATGGCACTTTCAAAGCCAATTGATAAACACAAGCAAACACAATAGGACCATTGTAGTTCAATAGCAGAGAGGGCAATCATCAGTCCATGGAGCAATGGGGATAGATGGCTGATAATAATATTACATTTCTATTCAGAAACAAGAGATTGATTAAAAATAATGTCTTTTATACTGCTCTCAGACATAATACCATAGCATATTCCCTGATATCAAATTAAAATGTGTCTAAAAGGTTTTTGTCCCTGCAGCGATTGTCTGTCTGACCATAATTCCAGATGGCAGTTTGATTGCACTCAATTTTGCTGTTCTTTTAATTTAATCTCGTTCCATCACAGACTGGAGAAAATAAGCCTGGTCATCTAAAACTGTGATGATTTTCAATAATATGATCGTGCCATCTGGGAGCGCTGCTGCCCTGAGGGGATGGTGGAGGTTAAGCTCAAGTCAGAGGGTCAACTGTACCACCTCTTCTCTAACGGCTCGTGATAAAGAGACCCAGATTACTCTCTGTTCACTTTTTGTTGGTCGGAGACAACAAAGCCTCTTTTGCTACCTATAAACCATTTTAAAATTATGCATTCAGCAGAACACTGGTGCATTTTCCTAATAAATTAGCAGTAATTATTTCAGTGTATAGGGACGGGATACATGGTTGTGAAAAACGGGTGGATGGGTTTTCTACACACACTGTGTTTCCGATCCATTTACCTGTGTTGGGTTTCTGAACTTGATCGGCATAAACCTTAAAGTCGCCCTGCAGGTTTTTCAATACTTTCAGCATTAACATTAAATCAAGTGACTCTGTAAAGTGAGACAAGTTGTTCAAGGCACCAAAGTCAGTGATGGTATCAGACAACCCTGCATTTCCATCATGCTTTATAGTCTCTTGTAGGTTAATGTTTAGAATTTTATGCCCAGCATACTGTACTTAGTGTAGTGTTGAGCCTGCTTGTTTTCATGATTTATGCCCCCTAGTGTCCACTAATAGACTAATTCAGCTCTAAAATTAACAGAACATTAGTGTTTTTTTAATTTAATCTTGTTCCATCACAGCTATGGAGCGCTGTGATGGAAAAATTCAGAAAAAAACACTCAGAAAATAAAACCTCATTGTTCATATACAATATTCCATTGAAATGCCCAGCATAAGTTGAAGTACATAGAATTCTGCATGTATATAAGTTTAGGCAACTGAAAAAAACAAAAACAAAACAAAAAAACTGTTGTGGTCAGCTTTAATCCCTGCAGTCACAACACACTGAACCCTGCAGCTGAGATCCACTCCACTCCACCTTTTCACTGATGCCCTTGGCAGCCATCCATTCATGAAGCACTTTATCTCCACAGTGATGGGAGAAAACACTTCAGCACAACCTACTAGTATGACCTTACTTATATTTGTTTTTTCATTCCATATCTGCAGCCTTTTTTCAGCAAGACCTTATAGAATGTTTCATGGATTATATCTCTTATGCATCGAGGGCGATTGTACCTTGAATCTACTGAAAATGAAAAAATTGACGCTAAACGTTATTTTTATCAATATTACAAGGATGCACGCGTCACTTTTTATTACCTTGAAAATGGAATACTGTGGCTGCTATCAATTGCATTTCGAATGATCCAATTGAAGGCAAAGAAATTATTGCAATTTGGTGTCACGCAGAGGTAAAATAATGATTTGTCATTCATCTTAAGGTATCCTACCAAGTAAAGTAATGTCCCGCACAGGGTGTAGCTACAGAAATAACCAGTGAAACATGGTTTCCATAATTGTTTTTGTGACTAGTGTTTTGCAGCAGTGGCCTGTAATTCTCCTCATAAAGCAGACCAGAGTACAAATACGCTTCACCGACAAAACACCTTGTTTAAAACACTGAATGTGACTTGTGCAACTCTTTTGTTTTAAAGCATAACTCTTTAGAACAGCTGGTCCAACCAAAATAGGACAAATATAAGGCAATTAAAAACATACATTTCAAGTGTTAACAGCTGGAGGAAATAACAGATGTGATTATATTATAACCTTAGTGAACATGATATTATACCAAGTATAATGATGCATATGCCAGCTGCAGGAAAAACCTACAGTCTATACAACTAGTGTGTTCCCTAGTTACAGGCAAAGACGCAGTATAAAATTGGCTGCAGCAGGCAATGACAATACTAAAAAAAAATATATCTATTGGATAAGACCATCCCAAGAGAATGAGAAATGTTCAAGAAAAAGGCACTTTATTTTTGCAGTTCTGAGACTCGTCCGGTCAACGAAAGGGCCATCATTTCTGTTCCTGTTAAAAGAATAGACTTTGGCTGATCAGTCAGCAGCACCCAACAGCCTCCCAGATTTATTTCCCTAACACCAGCACTCTGCGTACTGCCAAGATGGGGGAGGGGAACTGCCTTTTTTTTTTTTTTTTTTTTCAGGTGGAGCAGGAGAGTGAAACACTCTCAGTCTGCATGTTAGAGTGAGACAGAAGCAGCAGCAGCAGCAGCAGCAGCAGTGGTGGTGGCCTCTAGTTATGATGGCCCCAGACAGTGCAAGATTTTAACAAACGCCACCCCCATATCCCTCAAGACATACGCAAACAAGCGTGAAACATGCACACACACTGCAACAAAGAGGTTCCTTTTTTCTCACAGTGTTGGATTTAAGGGTCTAGTCTTCACTTGAGCAACATGGAGCAACACAAACAGATGGTGGCGTCATAATTTAAATTACCCCACTTAACACGTCAAATAATTATTGTTCAGATGTTTACATACATAGAGGCTGATGTGTTAATAGCAAAATAACTCTTCAGACATAAAACAGCACGCAGATGCATGACTGGGAATCACAGCATGCAGAGAAATAATAGTGATACTGTTGCTATGTTGTATTAAACTGATGACTACTCCAGTATTAACATAAAAATTTTAATAATCTTAATTATCATACTGTATAAATCTGTCTTTGAAACAAAAGCATAAAATTTCATTGTTATTGCGGATTCATTTTGTGTATCTTATTCAAATGTTGACCTTATTGAAAAATGAAGTGGCTTGCTTGTTAGTTTAATCTGCCCCATCTGCTCTGCAAAACTTATTTTGTTTTGTTTCATGGCAACTTTCAATGCATATTTTCATAATTAATGTACCAATCAGTTTTGAAATTAATGATGTAATCACAACAAGACTAATGTTCATTGTGAAGATTAAGGTGCTTTATTCAAATTGCATGTTTTTTTGGAAGCTGCAGTCCACAATTCAAATATATTCACTTTATGATTTATAAAGAGATGTAACATATTCTAACCTTTAAGAGGCCGAAACCAGAGAACGTTCCGCCTTCTTGCTTGAAAAATAAATCACAGATAAGCAAATAGGTACTTTTCGTTTTCTGTTGACTCGACTAATTTATTCGTAATTGTTTGAGCTTTATTTTGATTTTCTCAAAGCTTATTATTTTGTTCTATTTTGTGTGTTTATTTGAATGACAAAATCCTCTAATAAAGACCAAACAAAGAACTGATCCAAACAAGCATTTTCTTTGTAGCCAAGCTTAATTGAGTTTATTCTGCTGTGCAGTAATGCTCCCCTTTGTCCAAAAAGAAATATTAAAAGAACATCACTGAGAGCTTGCATTGGAATGAACTCAGGTAGTTAATTTGAGTCAATTCTTTGCACTTACTTGTGTGCCAAATGCAGGAAAAAACACACCCTATAAATGCAATATCCACCCCTGTTTGAGAAAAAGGAAACAATTCATGTGTGTCCCGTTTTTCTTAAATCATTTCAAACAGTAACAAATGAATTTTAGGGTGAAACAGAATAACTTAGAGATTGTTTTGTTCCTTTTCTGTATTTTGCTGACAATTAATAAAAAGTATGTTGTTGCAAGTCCTACAGTTAACATGCTGTTTTATTGTTAGGTAGCTCAGGTCTTAATTTGTTAAATTTACCATATATGCTAATATATTCATTAACACTAAAGATTTGTGTCATAATTCATACACTGAGACAACGTACTTGTAATCCATCTGTATCTCTTAGGCACAGTGTCTGTACACAGGTCTTGGGAGACCCAGATGGATCGTGAGGTTTCAAAATTATCAAAAAAATTCATGTCAAAAACAAGACAAGCAACAAATGTATGCAAATGTAATGAATCAGTAATGTGTTGAATGAATTAGCCAGATGACATTCAGTTCATCAGACAGGCCTTTTAGTGGCCACAGGCCTTCCTCTATATTATAATGAGGGACTTGCCAGATTCCATTTCACTTTACATTTTACCCACTCAATCAATTTCACACTCACTGGATCAGCGGCAAGTGGCTGTGATAAGTAATTGTCTAATAAACATGTGACTTTTGTTTGGATGCATTTACCTCCCCAAATATCAGGAGCATCCATCATCATCATGTTTTAGATTAAAATACCTGGTTTTTAAGTCTCTTTAGGTTTAGACACATGAGACGTGATTATTTATTTGGCTAATTGGTTGAAATAATCCAATAGTACATTAAACAGTCCAAATTATCCAAAGTCCAAATGAAAAAGGTCCAAATTAAAAGGTAACTGAAGGTAAAGTGATCAACATTGCAACAATTTTCTGTTCCATTTCATCCACATTAATGCATGATGGTCCTCAAAATGACTCATGGAGCAGTGTTTCTTCACACTCTTTCCATATCCAAAGTATAAAACAGAGATTCTGTTTTTGGAAGTATTACTTAATTTCTTCATCGCAAGACACTCGGTATTTTAGGTTTTTTGCATCGCAGACTGCCAAGTTCGCTTCCCTGGTGTGTGGGAATGTCCAAGCTAACACATTTCACTGGTTGGAGCTGACGCTGACAAAGCTCTCAACATCTCATCACGATACTCTGCTTTACATTACAGTCTTCCTCCAATCCACACGTCTCAGATATATGTTGCCTTAGCACTTCTCCAACAAACTCATTATAACATTACAAATTTGGCAGATTACAGAGGTGTGAAACATAATGCCAGCGGCTGCTGGTGCAGAAGCAGAAGAGTAAGGGTGGGTGTGTTTTTATGTCGCTGGCAGGATTTTAGATGTAAGCAGCTACTGCTTTCAGCGACTATGAATACATGTGAAGCGTGCATAGATGGAATTTGTCCACACAGTGTTGTCCCAGCATAGGAGGAATGATGTTTGATGCATTTTTTTTTTCCTGTGGAATATATCTGCCACACTTTTATGTAATGAAGCATTCTGCGCTGATCAATGTGTCAGATGAAATGTTCCAAGAAGAATGAATGTTGGGCAAATCTATAATTACTCCATGAGTGGTACTCGAGCTCGTTCAGGAATGAGCATTTTCAGCGGAAATGCAAACAAACATTTATTCATTGACAGCTGATAATTTCTATCAGTGTGTTTGTCATGTTTGACTTTATTTTTCTCTGAGGTGGAAGTGCAGGATTGTTGTAATTTACAGCCAGACAAAATGAGCTCCTCCCAGTGGGAGGCCTCATTCAATTTGATTCCCCAACAAAGGCTTGTCTCTTAACAGCCTCTCTTTACCACATCTGGCATGGTAGCCTGGCTAGTGCAAAACCAAGCCACACATAGACTACTTTCTACTGATTAAACCAGCCGCTTGTTCTCATTAGAGAACATTTCCACATTAATTAACAATATCTACAGTTTAAAACAAAAAAAAACTGTCATTATAATATATGCCTGTGTCTTCTTGATCATGGAATGACGGAAAGAGACATTTAACATTTACCGTGAGCTGGTAGAGCTGTAAAAGGACAAAGAGAATACTTAAATCTAAGAACTGAGCAGATGAGGATGGTGTTTCTTTTTTTGTTTTGTTTTTTTTCCTGCACCAGGCAGGATTGCTTCTCTCATGGAAAAGACATTTGTCTACATCAATTAATAGCAAAGTTTGACAGAAATCTCTGAATCTGTCACACTTCAGCATATATAATACGTTTGGTACTCAGTATGAATTGATTTGTTCGTAGGTTGCCATCGTGGTGATAAATATTATAATAAGGGGTATTAGCAACACATCAGCACTGATGTGTGGAAGAAGTAGGTGAAGGCTGTATTGTGGGTCTATTTTTATCTTGAGCACACACAGAAATATTCCTGAACACTTTGGCTGAATGAATTGAATCTATATATAATAATTATCTCGCCCGGCTTGTGAGATAATAAATTCTGTCATAGTTTTTCAAGGACTATACAGGGCTTCATAGTACTTCTTAAAACTTGCTATCTGTTGGGGGATTTAGTGTGATGATAATTTGGATCATAGTGAGCCGTGGAGTATTACTGCTTTCAGGCATTAATCAGCAATCAATGGCAAATGCTGTTTTTTAAAACCTCCGGAAATTAATCAGAGCTAAAATATTTAAAATACAATAAACAGGCTTTGTTACAGTTTTTGGTTGAGATTCTGAAACATAATCCTCATTTAATTTGCTATAATGTTTCTGTGTTATAGATTATGATATAAGCACGATTTCAGGCAGTAATAGCTGGACTATGTTTACCAGTCTGTGCAGTTCACAAGTTGAGCTTTTATTAGCATGATTGTTCTGTACATATTCCTAATTGGCACTCAGACATTATGTGTTGTTGTTTTTTTTCAAAATGCAGAGCCTCTTTCATCAAGTGTAGTGCTTTGGTGTCAGTGACTTGTCTCGTCCTGAGAAGAATGGCTCCTAACAACATCAACAGATTGCACTATTTCTTTTTTTTAAGACTTTTAAGACCGAGGCTTTGATATGTTAAGTAATTCCAAGCTACGGATGCCAATGAGCAAGGTGATTTTCACAAAAAATTCACAAGTGCTTCCTGAGTGGTCCTCCTCGTTTTTCATTTTCAGTCTCTAGTGTAGATCCATCAGCTTGTGTGAAGTCTGGAAAATCTGGGACAATCCAGGGTTAGGGAGCTAACATGGAGCTTCTATGGGCTTGTTAAAGGCTATTCCACAGATGGGCAGTGCTGTCAATTGACAGAAGCTATTAATTCATCTTGCTGCCATGCTTTCATCACACAGTTGACAATGTACCATATAAATAGATCATGACTGCAAGTGATGATTATTGTCATTATCAGTTGATCTGTTAATATTCTTTGATTAATCTTTTGTCCTGTTATAGAAAAACGGTGGCAAACAGCCATCATAATTTCCTAGAGATTTTCCTAGAGCTGAGGTACATCTTTCCTATGCCAAGAAGGTTATGTATTTATTAAGGTTTACGAAAAGTGAAAATGTGCAGCATGGGCCGAGGAAGAACCCTTTACAATTTGAAGTAAACCCTTTATTTAGCCATTTATACTTTATAGCTCTCTACAGCAACATAAACTGTGTACGAAAAAACTACTTTTTGTGGTTACTAAATATTATTCTTTCTCTTTTTTTCTCGTTGCAGAGAATACAAACAGCAGATGAACTATGAATGCTGAACACAATGATCTCCTCCCTCCAGCGCCAGACAATGAGAGGTCGTAGGCTGAAGGGGGCGCTGTCCAACCCCCTCTTTGTGCTGCTTTTGGCCCTTCAGATCCTGGTGGTGGCTGGGCTGGTTCGTGCTCAGACTTGTCCATCTGTCTGCTCATGCAGTAACCAGTTTAGCAAAGTCATATGCACTCGCCGCAGTCTAAGGGACGTCCCAGATGGCATTTCCACCAACACTCGCTACCTAAACCTTCAGGACAACCTCATCCAGGTCATCAAGGTGGACAGTTTCAAACATCTGCGCCATCTGGAGATCCTGCAGCTGAGCAAGAACCACATCCGCAGCATCGAAATCGGCGCCTTCAATGGACTGGCCAGTCTCAATACTTTGGAGCTCTTTGATAATCGGCTCACGACAATCCCAAATGGAGCATTTGAGTATTTGTCAAAGCTGAAGGAATTGTGGCTACGGAACAACCCCATTGAAAGTATACCATCTTATGCCTTCAACCGGGTCCCCTCGCTTCGAAGGCTGGATCTAGGTGAGCTCAAACGTCTCTCCTACATATCTGACGGAGCCTTCAAGGACTTGAGCAATCTGCGTTACCTGAACCTGGGAATGTGCAACCTTAAGGAGATCCCAAATATCCTACCTTTGATCAGGCTTGAAGAGCTCGAAATGTCAGGAAACCAGATCTCTGTTATCAAGCCCAGCTCATTTACAGGATTAGTGAACCTCCAGAAGCTGTGGATGATGCATGCCCAGATCCAAACTATTGAGAGGAATTCCTTCGATGATCTTCAGTCATTGGTGGAGCTCAACCTGGCTCACAACAACCTTACCTTTCTACCACATGACCTCTTCACACCATTGCATCGTCTGGAAAGGGTCCACCTTCATCACAACCCTTGGAACTGCAATTGTGATATCTTGTGGCTCAGCTGGTGGCTGAAGGAGGCAGTACCTGCCAATACGAGCTGCTGTGCCCGCTGCCATACTCCCGCAGTCTTTAAAGGTCGCTACATTGGGGAATTGGACCATAGCTACTTCCAGTGTGATGTTCCTGTCATTGTGGAGCCGCCCAGTGACTTGAATGTGACAGAGGGCATGGGTGCAGAGCTTAAATGTCGTACAAGCTCATTAACGTCCATCAGCTGGCTTACACCAAATGGCTCATTGGTGACACACGGGGCTTACAAGGTGCGTTTGTCTGTACTCAACGATGGGACACTGAACTTCACCAGCGTCACAATGCAGGACACCGGGACTTACACCTGTATGGTTAGCAACACAGCTGGCAACATTTCTGCCTCTGCTGTGCTTAATGTCACCTCCGTGGAAAACAGCGGGGTGACTTATTTTACGACAGTCACCGTGGAGACCATCGAGACCCCCGGGGATGACAGCCAAACGCCACTTCCCCCATTCGGCTGGGTGTCATCCTCAACAACAAAAGGTACTCCTGTTTCAACAAGGACCACAGAGCGGACTTACACCATTCCAGTTCTTGATCTGGATGGAGAGGGAGCCCTCAATGGCCTGGATGAGGTGATGAAAACCACAAAGATTATCATCGGCTGCTTCGTGGCTATCACGCTTATGGCTGCTGTTCTGCTGGTTATTTTCTATAAGATGAGGAAGCAGCATAACCAGCAGGATCCTGATGGCCCCGCCTCTTCCATGGAGGTCATTACCGTGGAAGAAGAGCTTGCAGGTGTCGCCGCCATGGAGAGACACCTATCGCTGCCCCCTCTGGAGCACTACAACCACTACAATACCTACAAGAGCACTTACCACCACCCTCCTATGCTCAGTACCATACACAGCTCAGCCACACAGGAACCTTTACTCATTCAAGCCTGCTCAAAAGACAATGTACAAGAGACCCAAATCTGATCTTGAATTTGACTTAACAAACAATATAAGCAGTTTCATACTTGGAGAACCATGGACCAAAACATGAAGACAAAAACGAAATCAAAACGATACTGACTTGACAGAGCTGATGTCAATAATGGCGATAAAATCAGCAATCGGCAAAAGGACGACATATGATACTTTAACAAGTGTCTTTACAAAAACAAAGATTATTTATTAAAAGTATGTCTAGTGGCTAAATGAAGAAAACAATTTGTGATAGCTTTTTAGCTCATTTTATTTCTCTCTATCTCTCTTTCTCTCTTTTCTCTCTCTCTCTCTCTCTCTCTCTCTCTCTCTCTCTCTCTGTGTAATACTGCACAAGGGAAAGAATGGTTTACTACAAGTGAATATAGAATGTATAAAATGCAGCTTATGTGAAACCACCGTAAAAAAACTGGTCTTATACTACAATTAATGCAATGCAGTTATTTCAACTATTAGACATAATAACATGTTTTGTCAAGGGGTATTTCTTGAGTATGTACAAGCTTTCATTTGCTAATTGTTTAGCATAACATGTCCGATATTGAGCAAATATTATGAGAGACGAAACACAAAGTTCGCTTCAGTCCCATTCTAGCAAGTTGAGTGACACTCAACACAAAATGAGATCCTTTAATGACAAAGATCTGGAAGACATCACACCGAAGGCAGCATGCCTGTGGAGCAAAGCAGCCAAATGAGTAAATGTGCATTTCCCCCTGTGGCTCCTAAACAACAGCCATACATCCTTCACTTTAATTAAGATTTAGTTCATGCTCCCACTCCCCCCTCCTACCTTTTATTTGCACTTTACTACCTTTACTACTTCTTTCCCTTTACTCTCCTTTTCTTCTGTCTCTAAATTCTTTATCTTCCTCTCTCTCTCTCATCTATCGCTTCTCTCCTTTGCTCCCTGCTCTCCTCTCCTCTGCGTACTTCTTGCACCTATAATTGTCTCTTTGTCTCTTAGCTCAGGCACGTTCCTCACCCCTTGCTTTGTCTCATCTGTCTCGCTTTATCCCCCCGGCATGTGCTGCATGATGGCAGAATATTGCTTGGGAAAATGAAGGGGAGCATAAGGCTGCAGTGTGTAGCCTCCCTGTTAACCCAGTAATGGTCTACATCCACTCAATGTCGCGTTACCTTGCCATCACCCCAGGGTCACACAAGCATGGGCGCTGATAGTCCATCTGTTATACAGATAAAGAGGCAAATGAGGCTGCTTTGTAATGTCGTGTGACCCTGTCGGACAAACACAGAGGGGACCAACAGTCAGTGAAGCAGCTAGGAACCTGCAAAAAAAAAAAAAAAAAAGGAAAAAAAGAAGGGGAGATGGGTTATAGCTCGTTAATCTGTATCAGCAGTTCATTTGCAGACTAACAGAGGAAAGCTGATAACAAAACAGCAGGAGACTTTTCCACTCTCCGTGTGCCGAACATCTAACTGGGGATGGAGGCCTTTGATATTGAAGCGACCCCTGTTCAGTCTCATTTTTGTCAGAGAAGAACACACACACACTTTGATGTTGCATCATTTATAGACCATCAAAACACGGTCTCACCGTCAGTCTGTTTACGTTCTGCCTTTTTCATTTTGTCTTTCAAAGAGGGAGGCTTAAGGAAGGGGGAGGTAGGGATGAAAAGTGAAGAACAGCGGGAGGGAGAGGGAGGAAGTCAGACCCACAACGGTCATGAGGGGTCTTCAAACAAAGATATTGCAGATATGAAGGGAGAGGAGTGAAGAAAGATAAGGAATAAGGAGGCAAAACTAGCCATCAGACTGTCGCCATGGAAACAGTGACCTTGTGCAGAAAGTAAGACGAGGTAGATATCCCTTTTGCTTTGGACTCGGTGCAACAAGCACATCTTAATTTCATAAATGCAACTGATTACAGACGAAACTGGCATAATTGAAGAAAGTAATTGGTTTTGGTGAGATTTGACCTGCAAGTGAAGTCACCTTTGCAGAGAAACACACCAGTTCAGCAATTTAATGAATTAAATCAGAGCTGGGTGTATGAAAAAAGAAAAAAAATCAACTGCAGCAGTTAAGTTACTCACTTGATTTATTCCTTCATTGATTTTCATCTTTGTAAAGACAGCCAGCGTAGCTCATACTAAGAACATAACAAAGCTCTGTAACTCAAACAGTCATACGCCTTCGACTAATCAGTCAGTCTCCTGAAGTTATTGTTTAATTTTCTAGAGTAACAGTGGAATGATTAACAATGATGGCGGTAGTGGAATATACATTTAAAGACGGGCAATGTCTGGTGAGGTGGAGACAGATGAAACCAGACGAAGCAGGAACAAAAAATCAAAATCTATTCATTGTCAGTCTTTTCTTGTGCCATGAATGAGAAGAAGAGTACCCGTCGGAAGATGGAAGTGTTCATGAGTGAACCATTCTTTCTCTTTCCACTGTTTTCTTTTTCAATGCTCAATTCCTTTTCAATGCTTTTGGTGGCTTAATGATTCAATGTTGATGCTGGCTACAGTAAAAAAAAAAAAAAAAAGGTTTTCTATACATATATATATTTGGAGATGAGGGTTCTGAATTATTTGGAATGAATGAATGAAAAATCTCTGTATTGGTATTTACATGAGCAGGAGCAGGCTTTATGTTGGGGGATATATATGAATGCCAGAATGAAATTAAGACTGATCTGCAGAATGTTGGACTTGAAATACCAGCAGAGTGAGCTTGATTTTTGTGCAAAAACCTGAAGCCAAGGTGATCAAATTCTTGTGTGTTATTCTGCCAACTGTCTATGTACGGGGAGGGTTACTGTATGTGGTTCTATTCTCTCTCATTTTTGGAGAGAATAATCATCAAATGGTTAAATTTCTACAAAAAAAAAAAAATATTTTCAAAAATGCAAAGCAAAAAAAAAAAAATATTCAGATCATAATTTTACATGTGCTTCAATTGTTAAAAAAAAGACAAAAAAGCTGAACAAAAACAAGAAAAAAAATGACAACAAGAGACTGTGCTTGTACGGAGTCCAACTAATTTCTCTGAGGATGATGTTCAATTATTGATACCTGAGATTGTAGTTCATACTGTACATGAATACAAATAAAAATTGCAATTCTTTTTTTCCATTAGATTTCATATTATTCATTATTCAAAGAGACGTTGTCACCATATCGCCACTTTTGTCCCATTTGCACATGAACACTTGTATAGAAATATTCAAACAAAAAGGATTACTAAGCAGCTCCCAGAATGCTGAACTGAGAAGAAATGCTGTGAAGAAATGCATAGTAGCTTATTTTATGAGGTCAGAGGAGGGAAGTGGATCTCTGCGAGAGGAAAAGGAAGTGATCTTTCTGTATTATACGAGGGAAGTTGGATTCTTTTATCCAACTTGAATCACTCCATCTGTCTGACAGAATCATTTGATTCATGCAAGCAAAATCTGAGAATTTCATAACCAAGAGCACAATGGGCTATTTCTGCTCTCTCCGCTGACTCAATATGATGAACAAAGAACCTTTCAGAACCTTGGAGAACATTGTCACAGTTAGAAAAATGCAAGTCTAATAGCCTACACTACCCTCACTGGCATTTCAAAAAGTATTTAATATTGAATCAATTAAACTGAATCTCTGGTGGAAACAATCATGGGGTTGTGTAAAAAAAAAAAAAAAAAAAAAAAAAAAAAAAAACCAAAAAAAAAAGTGACAAGAATGGTTGTAATTAAAAAATTTACAATTCCCAAAAACAAAAAAATGGAGAAAAGACACAATTGCAGTT
>JAQMCX010000001.1:24858786-24873424 GCA_029814765.1 Acanthurus leucopareius
ACCCCCCCCCGGGCTTTTAAAAATTTTTTTATTTTTTATAAATTTAAATTTATATTTGGTGGTAAAAAAAATTGGGGTTTTTTAAAAAAAAAAAAAAAAAAAAAAAAATCGCAAAAACTCAGTGAGCAGACTGCTTGTCATTATAACATTTCCACTTCCCAAATAGCACAAAATGGCTCACAGTCACAATTGCCTTTGGGATTGCTCCATTTCATTCACAAAGTATGTGATGGCTGCCCAGTAAAACGTTGTGAGGCAGTTGGTGCAGGCTTCATTCAGACACGTGCCGGTGTGTGTGGTCAGTCTCAAATGCTAGAATGTTTGTCACAACAAAGGGATAATTAATTCATCCGCTAACTGATTAATTTATGCAGGGGATGACACACTCAGCCTCAGTGAAATCATGCCGGATCTCATCCAGACACTGAACAGTGATCTCATTAATTTCCAGGCAGTTATAGTATGTATAATGTATGTGTGATGTGTGAGAAGGATGCTTTTTTTTTATGAGCAGTGAATCTGATTATCATCAAGCATCATGCAGAGCATTGTTTGGAGTTTGATGTGAGCGTTGTTTCACACTCCTCTATTTTTCTGTGCAAGTGACTTTCGCTGGTGTTAGTATGTCATTCTTAGATTTAATGCCATATCTTTTAGCTCCGCGAAGACAAAACTCACTAATTGTGAACAAAATCTGACAAGAAAGGCAGAAAAGAAAAAACTAAAGAAACCAGGCTGCTCCCCTGTAACTGTGGGGCTGTGTGCGGTCAAATTATCTGCTGTTGTGAAGCACTGGTCATCTAAAATTAGTAAATCATCTGCAGAACGTTTACACGGTACTGGGTAAGCAAAACAGAGTCTAGTCATTTCCTGCAAGTATAATTTGAGCTTTTAATAAAAAAAAGAGAAAAAAAATGCTGTTTATCAGTCAATAGTCACGTCCTAGATGTTGGATATCTTGGAGGTTTTTTGTTACACATAAATGCAAAACAACACAAGTGTCACAAACCAGGGCTTACAATGGACTTTTTTCTACCAGATAAAAGGGAAGATGTGCTTTCAGACGGAGAATAGCATACAGCAAAACGACACAAGGGGCCGCATTAATGTGACTGTGTTGCTATGGAGAACAGGTAAACAAGATATGAAAGAGCAAGTCCACTTAAGACTCAGTAAATACCCAGATACTGCACTGTGGTTTGTACAAATCCTGTCATCACACTTGCACCAGCCAGTATTTCACTTGCCTTTGCATCTCAGTACAATCTCTCATTGGAGGATTCTAAAAAGGCCCAGTGTGAAGGATTTAAGGGGATCTCTATGTGGAATACTACAGAAACGGAATATAATACTGTACATTTTCACTTGTGTGTGATCATCTAAAAATAAGATTTGTTATATTAGAATGAGCCTTTTATCTCTGCAGAGGGAGTAGATCCTCTTCTCCAGAGTCTGCAGTGTTGTTCCGCCATAGTTATACAGTGGTACATAATGGACAAACCAACACTGGCTCTAAATTATAGGACCTTTCATGTTATCAAGAGTTTCTTCATCACACAGAAGAGGAAGGTGAGCAGATAAATAATGAAGTTGGGAGCCATCTGCAACTTCAAGCTGGATACCACAAAATCATACACACTGATCATTAAATATATCTTCATTAAAAGGTGCAACAAATTTAGCATGGATCTGTCAAGATATCAGAATTTCACAACCCAATTATAAGTAAGATTGGGAATACATGTGTTCAGTTTCGTCAGTTTTGAGCAAATTAATTACACTAAAAATATGAAGGTGGGAGGTTGAATATGAGTCTGTAATCATAACTGTACAAAAGTGCACAAAAAAAAAATTGCACTTAATTAATTATCCATTTTATGGAGGGAAGCATGCAGCATTAAGGTGCATTAACACCATCTACCAGAACAGATTGAGTAAAGAGAGAAACATAAGTGATTTAAAAGACGATATTATCATGTGCATCATTAACATAATATCAATATTTCATTTTTGAATTTCAGTTGTCATCGATACCACTTATTGTCCACACTCCTACTCAGCCGTTTACTATTGACGTTCTTAAATATGATAAGTTCAATAAATCCCAGCACCTTTTATGAGAATTCTTCAGATTGATATTCATACTTTCATATACTTTAAGTCATATCTATCCATTCTGACGGCTTCACGGTCCGTTCTGTTACGCTGTTGATGATTAACCTGCAAAACTCAGGCTTGTTGAAAGTAGTACTCATCGAATATATGATGATAAAACAGAGACATCTCCTTAAAAACACCTAGTTTTGTTGTCAGAGAAAAATGCCTGGAAAATCTCTCGTCATCTAATGCAAAAAATTTGGATTCTGGTCCCAACAAAAACAGCTGCAAAACCTCCTGATGGTTGCTAAAATTACCCAGTTGAAACTGCCGACCTTGATGTGGTGTCAAGCACTGGTCTGCTGTTGGCAGCCTTCCCGCTGCATGTCATGCTAACAACACCCACTCTAACATCCTGGTGAAAAAAAAAAACCCAGCTAATATTAAACCTACAATTGATCAGAACTATGTCACATTGAAATGTGCTGTTAAAACCGGGATATCTATTCATAATTCACAAAAACATAAACTGTGGCTTTTCGTGGCAAACAGGCTCCACATTTAAGTGAAGTTTATTTAATGGAATAAAGCAGAACTAAGGAGTAAATTCGGATGTGTGTTGTGCGATGTAAGGTATATTAGTAGTGTAAATGTGCATGCGTGTGTGTACACTATAATGTAAGGTCTTCTGAAGTGAAACATGAAAAAAAGAGCTAAGCCAAGCAAAGGATGCTGCAGGTGCTTGTGGGGGGGTGGACAGAGAGAGAAGCACTGGAAGCTGGGACTTTTATATTCCATGGAGCGCTGGGCCCAGGTGTTCCAGATGTGACCGGGTACTTAAATCAGTCTCCTTTTGCACATCAAAGACGAAATGAGTAAAAAAAAAAAAAAAAATGACAATGCACATACACACACACACACACACACAAGCAGACAAAGTAGATTCTGTCACAGTATTCAGTTGCATTTTAAACAGACATGATCCCCAAACCAGATGCTCCCATTTTCAGACCTATTTAGTTACAAGTGCAAATGTCCCCTTTAAGGAAAGCTATGATCAGGGAGTCTGGTTTCGAAGAGAAGACAGCCAGGTTAAACGGACAACCAACAAGCTGTGAAACAGATGGTTTCCCTCTTGACTGCTGATGTGTATAATCAAGCATCTAATAACAACTGTTACATATATGAAAGGCGGACAAGGAGGGAGAAGGTGTGTTTGCCAGCCAGTGGCATGCACAGATGGAGAGGTGCAAGATAGAAGGAGCCTCTAAACGGGCAACTTCTGAAGTGTTGGCTCACTTACCCGAGGCACAAACAAAGTAACTGGATCAATTTGGTGGTAATCAGGCTTAGTAGCTCGGTTTCTTGTTGCATCTCTGCTCTCTTTCATAATAAGTTATTTAATAAAGTAGAAATGTTCAACAAATATCGTTTGAAAGAGATTCTCTGGAATCAGAGGCTCAAGGCTCCACAGTCAGATCCTTTCTTCTCTATTTTCTTTTATTTTCTCTTTTTTTCATGACATGAGAATACAGTTGTATGGGAGAAAAAAAAACAATACCGGCTTTTCACTGGGATAAATACATAATCCAATAAAAGAAGATGCAATTAGAAGTTGATGAACTTTGCTGACAACATGGAATCTTTGCTTGGTGAATTAGTCTCTTTTTTTTTAGTATACTGTGTGTATTCATAAGATAAGAACCAACTTAATTTGTATTGGTTTCTCTAAATATCATTACGTGGTTTCATTTTCAGTAAGCGTTTGCTTCTTTCACAGTGAGAGTCAATGAAACTGATGTAGGCCATGGTCTAAAAATTGTGTTTCCAGGCTCTGATAGCTGCCTCTCAGTATAGTTTGGCATCGCTCAAAGTTTTGGCAGCTTTTATGCGAAAACTAGCTACAGACATTTGTCTGCACAGACTGGATAAAGGAAGGAGCCAAGTGTCTACTGATTTTATAGAGAAGAGGAAAACATTTATGTGGCCTCAATGCTCATTCTTTACGTGTTTGTGTGTGCGTTATTTAGTCTGTGTATGTGGTTGTGTGTGTGGGGTGGGTGTGTAGGTACCAGATACCAGATGTTTTTTTATTCGGTTGATTAATGTGCTTGTAAACGGATAATTTATTACAATATCTGACACAAGCAAACTGATGAAAAAGTGTGAGCAAAAACAGATTAAAGGGTAACAGCATTCAAAGTTTAAAGGCTTGTGCCGCTGCAGAGATATCGACGTACAAGTTTTTTTATGCTACATTTAACAGTTTTGTTCAGATACAGCTGAACAGAAGCACTTTTTTTTTTTTCCTATAATAATAGACACTGCAGCTACTGGAGTAAAAACAACTCAAATACCTCAGTATTAGTACGTATGTGGTCTATAATGATAGCAAAACAGTGAAATGACAGTTGTCACTGGAACTACAATTACAGTTTGAGCCAAAAGAAAGGCTGCATGTTGCCTTGACAGCAGGCAATCATGGTTCCACCCACTGCAAAAAAAAAAAAAAAAACAACAAAAAAAAACCATGCTGCAACAAATGATCCAAAAGTAGAGGTGAGCAAACTGGCAGCAGCAGCGGAGGCATGTGGTTGCTGCCTGAAACTGATACACGCTCAACATGCCTTTTAGACTTATGTGGGCTGAAAAAATATGTGTTGCAGCTCCAGAAACGAGCTCTCCTTGAGAGCCAGAGCTTAAAAGTGACATGCTGATGTCAGCCAATGTTGCCCTTTGGGGTGGAAGAAGACATCTGCTTTCCTTAATCTGTATGTGTGTAACTGTAAAAAAAAAAAAAAAGAAAAGAGAAAAAAAAAACACCACTAGCAGGCAAAAATCAGACAAGCTGAGTGTCATCTGATAAAAAATAAGAAATGTCTTTATTTAGGACTTTTCAAGTGATAAGTACGAAGTGAATTCCAAATGAAGTGTGAGACGGATTACATAATATTTTTGCTAGATATTGTGCTATTTTTTGTCTTCATATCATCTTCATTTCTGTAGTTTTTTCTGTTCTAATGTGACATTTACAAAATCTGAGTATATTCAACATTTACCCTCAAGATTTGACTCTAAACTGTTCCTAAGCTACGTCTCTCAATATGTAAACTAACAAAGCAAACATTACATAATGTCATTGACACCGACATGAAAAGCACACTATTATAATTATTTTCCAGGTTTGTATTAAAAATCAGAATTGCTGTATTTCACACAATGCAGTGGAGCGAAATGAAAGTGACCCGCGATGATTAGCGCTGACAAATTGAAAGCGACTTACACAAGACAAGACTGACAAATTCAATGGAGGACAAACTGTGGCAGAACCTCATTAATTGTGCAGACAAATCAGACTGTCAAGCAGCAGATTAAATATAAACACATCAAGTAGCCTATTCATTTAAGACTCAAGTAAGCAAGTTTAAGTAAGCTGAGAAAAAAAAAAAAACAAAAGCTTTTGCATTGAACGAGCTCATGCGTTCGGTGAACT
Organism: Acanthurus leucopareius; assembly: GCA_029814765.1. Classification (NCBI taxonomy): domain Eukaryota; kingdom Metazoa; phylum Chordata; class Actinopteri; order Acanthuriformes; family Acanthuridae; genus Acanthurus; species Acanthurus leucopareius. Next base: position 24,864,377 of record JAQMCX010000001.1, read on the forward strand.
GTGACCTCAGCGTATCTGTGTGCAACTAATTAACGTGACCATCATTAAAAACTATAAGTTAGTGACGCTCACGCACTGTGTCAAGATGTGACACTACACAGAGAAACATAGTGAAACATCAGACCTTAAAGAAATTAATAAAAGTTGAACCGTTTGAGCACATTGCAAAGGATTTTCAAAGCACAAGGCCCAAAGAACGACATTCAGCGAGTATCGTGACTTATAATATGTTAAGCTCACATAAAGAGACAACAACAACCTCTGCTTTGCATAGAAACGTAGCACTTTGTGCATGTGTGCTACACAATCAGCGCGCGTGTTACAAATTGTGCCTTTGTGTCTCTGTTTAAATATGTGTGTTTGTGGCTTGAATTTGTATTGTCTTATCATTGCTGTGTTGTCTGTTTTATTCCGCAGCTGAACTGAAAGTTATTTAAATTCTGTTGTCTAATGCTGCTTCTTGCAAACGCTGCAGCGTCCGTAGCTCTTTATATTTATTGCTGATCATTTGTGTTTAATTTTCTGAGCTTATTCTCTTCTCTGCTTAATTGTGGTGAGGCTACACAGAGGAAGGCTGTTGTGTATTTATAATAGATAAGAGCTGCACAGGCTACAATATCTGTCTGTACAAATGTTGGGTTTGCGCATAATTGTCCAGTAGTACAATGTTCCACTAGTGATTTACAATTGATATTTAATTCAATTGTAAGGGTTTAAATAAAGGTATCCTTCATTTATAGTGAAATCCTACATTTGAATGCAAATCCTGCCTGTGAGATCAAAAACAAGTCCAAACTTCAACCACATTAGTAAATGATTTGTTATAATGCATGTAAACTAATTCATCTTTTTGACTTTGAACTAAGTTCATTGTTAAAAATGAAGAATTATCAACATAAACTACTTTAATTACATATTCGGGACCTGAACTTGTGCTGGTGTTGCAGCTCTGGCGCAGTTTCAAGCAGTCATAAAAGAGCACATTGCACGTGGGTTTACGTATAGGAATAGCTGCAGAGGAAGAGATTACTGTGTGCAGATATAACAGGTGTGGATGTAGGTGTGGTGCTGAGTAATTGTTAGCATTTCAGCCAGAGGAAGGAGTCTAAATATCCAATGGCTGCAGCCTCTTAAGTGTGAATTCTCAGCTCTTCTCTGTTTTATATTATAAAAAAATAATATTTTTTGACTATTGGACTGTCGGATGGATAAAAACACACAGTTATGCCATCACTTTTGGTCTGATGAATTCTTAAAGGCATTTATGACCATGCCTGGCATTTCATTGACAAAAAACACTTGTTAATGGACAGATTCATCACTAGTAAACATATTTGTTAATCTGGTTAAAAGCTCGGAGCTGTGATGATTGTAGAAGAGCTGTTGTGACGGCTGCTGCAGCGAGCTCAGCCACACAAGAGTCTTATGCTAAATACGTGGTCACCAGCGTCGGTAGGGACAGCAGTGGCAGCAATATTCTCTGCCCTTTTCCACGCTTTGATGAGCTGGCAGCACACCGCCTGACCGTTCAGCCTTTCAAATGACACGCTGCTTTGCTCTGGAACCTCTAATGTAAGAGCACTAATCCAGCAGCTAAGACGACCAGATCCTCCCGATTGTTTATGTCGTTACGACAGCAAAGCCGAAATGAATTATTGATCAGCAGTCCTGCTCTTACATACTTGATAAATGCCAGACTATCGGTTCAGTAAACTGTATACCAATAGGTCATACGGCGGGTTAGCAACAGAATGGATGGAAACACTAAGTTACAGCCTTCCCTGAGCACAAACAGAGTCTGCTGTAGCTTCAGTGTTAACAGCAGGAACCTACTTGTTGAAGTTTGTTTTATATTAATAACTTTAATATTATTCCTACTTTTTATGGCCCAAATGCTAATCGTGATGGATGATAATGGAATATGAAAAATTCTGAGGTCAAGATCATGTAAAACGCCTTAAATATCTTTAAAAGAAAGTACAAAGATTTAAAGTTAATATGCATAATGACTAAAACCCTTAAAAAAAAAGAAGAAAAATAAATAAATAGATGAGTTATAAAAATCTAAAAATAAATTAAAAGGATTGCAGTAAATCCTCTGGAGCGTATCTGATCAAATGTGAGGGCTGAATTTTGAAGATATTTGGCAGGACGTTCCAGAGTCGTTTGGCCCTGATGGCTGAAGCTCAATCGCCTATACTACATATGGACTCCGGCCAGGAATCTGAAATGTCCAGGAGGGGCCGTGCTTGAAAATCTCTGAACACAGTCTGTCTTTTAAGGGAATTAAAACATTTGAGAAATGGCCCAGCCTTGTCGAGACTTAAAAGGAATCTGTAAAATCCCTCAAATCAATTTAAAACCTGACAGGCGGCGAGTGTTCAGACGTGGGACAGTGGTAATATGGCTGTGTGATGTGAATGCCGCACAATCTACAGCTTTGCCACAGTAGGTGGGATGAACAACAAAAGATTACAGAGGAACTGACTGATGTTAAACTTCACACGAGCTTAAAGCACTGCAAAAGGGCCTGGAAATGACTGAATTTAAATTTCAATTAAACATTCATGTTCGGGGAATATTAATTGACCCTGACCTTGGTTTTTATTTTGTCTTTTTTAATTATTTTTTAAAAGAACAGCTGTGATTATCAGGCATTCACACTTCTTTTTTACTGTGTATTTTATTTAAATTCAAGAAAATTAAATTTAAAGCCTTGCTGCTATAATCCTACACAGTAATCCCTTTTCTATGAGCAGTTAGCAAAGTAACACATTTCTGACAAAAACTGTTATTATAATCTTCCAGCGAAAGCAGAGTAAGAGATTGCTGTTTGGACTATTGTAATCACATTACAGTTACTGAACTGGTGTTAATGTCATTGCCTATATTACACATTAATATTCAACTGATTCACTACAAAAAACTAACTTATATCTAATAGTATATTCACCAAATACTGAATATTGTTTTTATGTAAATATCAATATTCTAATGCAGCCATGAGCTGTTGCCTAGCAACAGCTGCTGTAAGTAGAAGAAGACAGACGAGCGGTGGGAGGACAGACGTTGGACAGAATTGTTAAAAAGTAGTGGGGGAATACATGGAATATCAAATAAAGTGTACAGTTTGTATCAAGGCTAATCCGCAAAGGAAGCCTAAAATAATCATTAAGGTTATTGGAATCTGAATTTCTTCACAAACAAAAGGAAAATGCCAAAGGCCTTTTTAAATGCATGAAAACAAGTAAGCAAGATCTAATAACAAAACATCAGCAGCTAATAACATCATGGACATGTGTAGCATGCTAAATAACAAGAGCCATGTTGACTTTCTTTACATGTGTTAATAGCATAAAGAAAAAATTAAAAATTAAACATATTGGGACTTTGAGGAAACACACAGACTACAAAGACTACAATGTTGAACTGTTAATGTAGTTCGTCTCACCAACCTATATGTATTCTAGTATTAAAGGGAAAACCTGCAACATTTCGTGTGGATATCCAATCAGTTTTAATAGCAGATGTAGTTAGTTAAAGTAATAGATTCCTCGGTGTGAGCTGTATTAACCAATAAAGCTGCCCCTTCCTGCTCACAGAGCCATGCCACCCATGCCTACATGTACCAGGATGCATTGTCCACGAGCCTCTGACGCCCACGCCCACTAAACAGAGGAAGCACGAAGAGAGGGACTTTTGTTCGTGAGCAGCAGCGCGCCACCTGGATACCCAGAGGCGGAGATGAGAAGTCCTCACCGAAATAGCCTCTAGTTCTTCCGTAACACCAACCACGTCACCGGTGTTAGAAAAACAACAGATTTTGCTCTTTCAGTCAATATAACACATAGTGATTAATTTATCACTTTAATTGACCACATGTATTAAGTATTTAACTAGTTTATTTACCCGGATTCTCCGACAGGTTCTGGCTCTTATCGAGGAGAAAATGCACGGTGAGGGAGAGTGGTTGAGGATTTGTAGTGATATGACTTTATACACAAAAACTTACACCACCCAAGTCCCCAAACATCCTTGAAAAATATTCTTTAAAGTATGCAAGCATTAAAAAGAAAAAAAACTGGAACATGCCACTCAGGATACATCGTAAAACCACTACTGTAAATCCATATGTACTGATACCACAATAATCCCTTCAAAGCCAGAGACAGAGAGGGAGAGTAGGTGCACAGGAGAGCGAGGAGGAAGAGGGAGGGTGAGATCAGAACTCAGCATACACCTCCAGAACTTAGAGTAAGCACTTTTTCTTGTGTTAAAGTCTGGAGTTGCGCCAGGCTCTAACCGAAGACCTCATCACCTCTTGAAAGGATTACATGCCTTGACATTTTGACATTTGTATACAAACAAATTACATCTCCCTTTCTTTCTTCTGGTTGGTTTTTTGTTTCCTGCCAAGTGCTCAGGCGGAGCTGCACGTCAGCGCGATCACCTCCATGAAAAAAAAACACTGCAGTGCATTCACGGCTCTCCTCTAACATTCTGGATGAGTCTGGAAACAAAATATTACCAGAATCCTTCTTCTTATGCTCCTACACCAGTTTGAATTTGGTGTGTGGAAGGAACAGCTGACAAGGTTGGTGTATTTTTTTATTTTTTTTCTCTTTTCTTGGAAGGTAAACGTGTTTTCAGTTCCATTTGTTTGTCTGTTTGCAGTAACTCATGATGAAACTGAGTGGAAAGAAAGGCCACGGGCCAAGGAACAGAAGTTTTCTATTTTTTTTTTTTGTGAATATCAAGTACGTGGTTATTAATACATCCATTGGAGTTTTTTTTCTTTTCATTTGATTCATAACTCTTTAACTAAAAAGAAAGAAACAGACAAACAAACAGTCACAGACAGGTTTTAAACAAAAAAAATATAATCCCTCCGACAAATTATGTTCACATTTTTTTGTCTCTAACGTTGGGAAAGCTAACACTCGGCTAACATTCGGTCAGGGGGGAAAAAAATGTAACTTGTGCATTTCTTACCCTCATGATGCAGCACAAAGGGAAAGCAGCCAGGTGAATGGCCTGCAGAGATTATCTCCTGTGTAACAGAGAAAAAAAAAAAAAGGCACACTCGGTTCATTTTTCACTCTTTTTTTGTTAATCCATGAGAAATTTGTGCGCCGGAGAGGAAGCTTAATTAAAAGGCATGCCCTGTTTATCTCCACTGTTCAAAACACACGTGTGTATTGTAATTAGACAGACCTTTGCTTTGTGTCCGTGTTTGTTCGCGGCTCCTGTTTGACTAATGCTCGGTAGTCCATCAGTTAGTTATTTTGGGACAATGCTAGGTAATTACACAGAGCTAATACTTGCTCCATGTGGTCCATGTTGCCGTGATTGCAGATGGGATCACAAGCAACAGGGGGAGGATCATGTAAGTATTTCAGGGTGTGTTGATTTTGGATTATTAGGATTAAGGATTGTGATAATTACACAAAAAAGAAAGAAAGAAAAAAAGATATTATTGAAATCAATTGCAATTTCTAGTTTGAAAAATGCCACTGCAGGATTCTGCTGGAGCACTTTTTATGATGATTTCATGTTTATGGAGCTTTTGTATATTACATACTGTCACTATATGAAAAGCAGTGAATAGCATAAACAGCCAAACAGAGTAGATAAAGAGTTCCTCTTTGCATGTGAAAAGCCACTATGGGTAATGTTTACGCTTCTGCACAAAGAAGGAAACAACTTACTTCCTATACTGAAGTACCTAAATGGTTTTGAAAATGTTAGTTGTGGCTGTTTCTGACAAAGCTCTCATCCTTATCATTTGTATCAGCATGGAGACAAAGCAGATAGTCTGGTCATCTCCTGGGGCTCACGGAGCCTTTTTCCCCACAGCGCTTTGTCTGTTTTCCTCATTTTCCTAACAAGATGGTGGAAATCCTGGGGTTGAAAGGCATCATTGGTAGGATAATTATCTTTCACTAGTTGTTGACTGTCATAGCGTGGTGCACACATTGGGGGGCACACAGTTAGTGTACTAAAACAACCTGACATGCTGCTTTTATTGCTGATGATCTAAGCAATGAGATGATAAACTGTAGACAATAATTATTATGTTTTCCATTTTACATTTTCAAGCGTTGGCAGCGAGACTTAAGTGGCTGGTAATCATGCAATTCTTTTCTATAAAGTAGGTTGTTTGCTAAGTGCTGTATTATACATAATACTTACCAAAAAAAAAAAGTAATACTGTTTCCAGTTATGACATTTCTAAGTTTTCTTATGTCTTCTGTGACTGGCACATGAGTGAATATTTCTCTTTTTCTCTCATTAGAATGGGTACATTAAAGTCCCAAGCTTGAAGCGCGGGATATGAAAGATCTCTCCATAGGATTAATTAAACATCATGTTGCAGCTTCCAAAGAGCTCATATGCAAATAATGCAGCCAGTTTGAACCAGCCGACGAGCACTTCACTCCACTTGACTCTCTGCTTTGCTCCGTAACAGGTGCAACATCTGTGACACTGCCACAAGTGACCAGAAAAAGGTCTTCATCGCTCGCCAGCACCTCCAGTCTCTCAGGCTGAAAAAAAAGTCCCTTCATTTTCACTCACAAGTGCCACATGACAAATACACTTAAAACACTAGTGCAGACGCCAGCGGGGCTAATCAGTATTCAGTCCTACTGACTTTTAAGAGGTAAATTAAAACAAAAGATAAATGCTCTCCCAGTAAAAAGTTTCAGAATAAAGCAACGGTAGATTTTCTCCTCAAAATTACAAAATAAAATGCAGCCTTGAATATCAAACAAGGGCATTTATGTGATTGGGCAATAAATTATCTCCTTTAATATGTCATCCACAGCCAATTGCCACTAATTATTGAATACTATAGCAAAGCTGGAGGAAATGTCTGTCTACTCCATCATATCTTTTTTGTTACTTTGTAGTAAAGTCAAAGCTCAAGGTCATGAGTTTTTGATATTTATCTGTCATGATACTGGTCTGCTGATTGCTCATACATCTGAACAGGAAGTAGCTTCTTTAGGTGTTGCTGCACAGATGTGGACAAATAGAGAAATCAGGTATTTCTCAATCTGTAATCAAAGTTGTAGACACATTTTAAATCTACCTGATAGCTTTAAACCATACTATGTAAATGCATTTTCAGTATTGGACCTTTATTGTATGTCATATCCCTCTTTCACTCTCCTCGTGTCCATCCTGATCATATACTGCCTCAGTCTTCCCTCTCTGATGTCCAAAAATAATCTCAAGAACTTTTCATTGCTTTTATTAACTTCATCCTATTTTTAGATTACACCGTTCTGGTTTTCTTGGCTCTTCCTGCATCCGTTGAGCATTTTCAGTCACTCGGTGTCTGTCTGAATGCCGAGCTTTTCTTTATTACACTGATGTTCCACTGTAAATGGGATGGTGCGGCGGAGGTCTCCAGAGGAAACATGACAGACTTAGGTTAATGGATGCCTTGCTGAATATGTGACCCGCTCGCCTGTTTGGTAATAGTAGTTTGCTGATTCTCGATGAGCAAGGAGATTCAAAATGTAACAAAGTCCTGGACCTCTGCAGTGCTTTTTTCACTGCTTCCTCCCTGTTTAACCATCAGCTCTACGAGCAGGGAGATCCTGCAGTGGTGGATACACAGTGTGTTCCCCATGCTGAGGTTTGCCCTCTTGAGGGACATTACAGTGGTGTAATTCTACACAGACAATATAACACAATCAATCTCCACCTCCTTCATAAGTGTCTGGTTCCTCTGCTGCTTCTGCCAAATCGGAGAACAAACTGTGATGCATAATAACGTGAGTGACTTCTGTCTCCCCCGACAATATATGATATTTTAAAGCACGCGGCAGAGATCTTCACTGATCTCGTCAACTTAAAAAAACATCAAAAATGACACAAAGAGTTAAAATGTTTTCTGTTTTCAAATTTGGATTGAATTATACTTACAGTCTCTAATGTTTGACAAGTCTATTATTGGTAACAAATAATAAGAGCGGCATAAATGAAAACATCCATTTAAATACGGAAACAGATTTTTATAGATTTGCACCTTTGCTCCGCTCCACATTTTCCTCAGCAGAAATACAGGCTGCGGATGTTGACATTTACGTGGGAGGAGAAGAACGCTGAATGTGGATGAGAAAAGTTTGTTTGAATGATTGAAAGAAAAAACACACTTCATGTTTGCACAGATATGAGTTTTCAAAATGGGGAGAATTTTTAAGCACATTGTTCATTAAAGATGCAAAAGTGAGCAAGTGTGCTTACTGTACGTTTAATGGGCACCTTGAGGAGAAGATGCAAAATAAAACATTTGTTATTAGAAATGAGCAGCATCCTCCCAAGTGGCTAATCTCAAGAGAAGAAGAGAAACCAAAACAAGGGTGCAGAACCACACACACACACACACATGTGTTGCCTTAAACTGAAAGTGCCTGTAATGTTTAAATCTTCAAGAAAAAAGCCAGGAGAGCAGTTATCGCTATAAAAGATAAAACTGGAGTATCTGCAGTGACGTTTTTATGTGATTCAGCAGAGAAGAAGAAAGGATTTTGAAGCGCAGTGGGCAGATGACCATGAGCTCCTGGCTTTGAAGAAGTCTCAGAAGATTTTTTTGAAGATTTTTTTTTTGGTCCTTTTTTTTTTAACGTTCCTTTTCATGTGGCCCACAAGGTTGTGCACGAAGTGAGAGAGAGAGAGAGAAATCAGGATTAAAATTCAATGCTGTGCTCAGCCATTTTACCTTGAAGGAGCTTACCTTGAGTATATGCACCTCTGCACGCGCCACGCTAAACATCAAAACTGTGTATTTTAAAGAGGTATTGATCCACTTTGACCTTTTTTATTCAGTTCCGATCCATGGCCAGTACCTAAACATAGATAAAATTACCAGAGCTTCTTTTTCCCTCGATAATGATTGTTATTATTGCTATTATTAAAAACAATCGTAGTACCGTATTTTCCGCACTATAAGGCGCATCGTATTATAAGGCGCACCTTCAATGAATGGCCTATTTTAAAACTGTTTTCATATATAGGGCGCACCGCATTATAAGGCGC
>JAQMCX010000001.1:24873735-24997983 GCA_029814765.1 Acanthurus leucopareius
ACACACAAGTGGTGTGGGACTGGAATTCCCCTTTACCGTTTTTACCGCTGTTACTTCGGCGAGGCCGCCTGACTACGATAGCCATAATTATCCAATATTGATCCATATATAAGGCGCATCGGATTATAACGCGCACTGTCGGTTTTTGAGAAAATTAAAGGCTTTTAGGTGCGCCTTATAGTGCGGAAAATACGGTAGTTGTAGTAGTATTTCTTGAAATTGGAGCTCCATTAAGAGGGCTGATGTAACAAGTCTCTTTCATGATTTTCAGTGAGAAGCAAAATCATGTAATCACCATTTTTTTCAAAGGGAATGATGTGATTAAAACCAGGAAAAGAAGTGTATGTGTTAAGCATTGGTCTATTAGAAAATGTATTCATAAACAGCAACTGTTGCTTGAGTTTTTTGTTCTGTGTTAACACTTTCAGTCATCTTATCAAACCCATGTTCAATAACAGTGATTGGAGGACATGGACAGCTGAAGATCATGTCTGAATGGGAAGGTGACCTGACACATCTGCAAGGGTGAGTGCTCCATCAGCTCATCAGATTCATCTGGTTCCCAGGCTGCTGGTTTCAAAGTTGACAGATTTTTTATTATTTTCAGTATAGCCTACCTCTACAGATGTCTGTCCGTAATAGCCAGATGTTTTGAAGCTGAGGGGTGGGTGTAAGTGTGTCACATGATAAAATGTTGGTACCCTAACCACTGATCCTGCTCTATCTGTGCTGTGTATGTGCAACTCTTGAGAGAGATGAGAGAGAAGTGAGATGGCTCACTCATAAAAAAAAGAAAGGACAATTCAGTGTCTTCTGGATGCAGACTGGCTTTATTATTTTACACAAACGAAATAAAAAAGAGTAAAACCAGCTTTGTGTCATTCAGTCTTTTAATACTAACTGATTTCTCTGGGCTCTTCGGGGAGCACAGACCAAAGTCCGTTCTTTCAAAGGATGTAAATAACAGTTGGGGACTGTTTGCTTTCAGCAAACAGGGCTCATATAGGAGTAAATACTGCATTTGTTGTGGGCTATTTTTAGCATCGGATTAACACACATTTGGTGCACTGCTGAATATTTAGAGCAACAGGATGCCACACGAAGCCTTGACTCGATAAACTACAGTGGCCCTGTTCATCCAGTGGTGTAACGTTGCAGCTCTTTGATGTTACACAACGTTGCTCCAGTTTCCTCTGAAAGAATTTGCCTCAAAAGTTCTAAAACAAAGCATTTCGCTGCTTTGTAAAGTAAAGTGCTTTACACTTGAGTTGCATGCTTAGAGTCATTTGAATATTGCTTTGCTCTAAATTTAGCTTTCAGTGCCGAATTCCTCCTTTGTTGAATGACTTAGCGGCCTTGTGAGGCCCTTTGCAAACACAACAGTGTGTGTGGTTTTGTATGTAGAAGGAGCTCAGCCTGCCCTTCGACTGTAAAAACAATGGGATTCTTTTTCATTAATATTTTGGATTCCCTGTTTTCAATTTTTGAAATATTCTATATTTAATAGTTCCTTTTTCAAAATGTTGTAATTCCATCCAGGATTTCCTCTGTGCAAAAATCAGACAGCCCTTTTGCACAGAGGAAGATGGTATATAAGGTGATATTTGCTCATTGGTCTTTTCAGATGCCAAGCCTCACTGTGAATAGACTGGAGGTAAATAATGAGCTTTGATTTATCTTTGGATTTAATTACAGATGTCTGTGTTTGTGTTGTGATGCTGTTTGCATGTGCTCTGTATGCTTCTGTTTGTATGTTTTCTCTTTGTACTTTTGTCCTCTGGTGTACCTGCCTGCAAAAAAAAGAGAAAAGACTTTGATAATAATAATAATAATATCACCTGATTAAATTAAGGTTATATATGATTATAAATGAACTGCAGAAATATCCATCTGGTCTTTGATGAAACCTGTACGAGTCCTTTCAGGTTGAGAAAAAAAAATAAAAAATACGGACACATTTCTCCAGTGTTAACAGTTTCCAAATGCCAAACAAATAAATGTTTCTTAACACTTTCCACTATGCCACTTAGACACAGCAGCCATGTGATGTAAGATACATTTACAGGCAGGCGGAAGGAACAGCTGTGGTTTCAAAGAGGCAGACATACCTGCTGTGCCACTGCCGACTAATTACAGTAATGCTGGCATACCGTCTGAATCTCTTCAGTTCAAACACTGTGTAATTTCAGTGCCAATTTCCCCATGTTCCTTTATGAATGTTTCGCCATTAAAAGCCTCCAGGGGTCATCTGACGAAAACATCTGTCGAGGAAGGATTCAAAGGACAATTAACCACTTTTAATAAAAGTAATGTTTTAAATCGTATTGTTTTTTTCATTTTTATAGCTAATTTTCATTGATTTGAGATGTAAAAAAAATTAAATAAATAACAGCTCCGCGTCTACATGTAGACATTACAATCAACACAAACTGAGACATCTGCGTTCATACAATATTACTCCATGATTTGGCTTCACAAAGCTTGGCAGAATTTCTGTTTTTATTTCCCTGCCATTCAGCTGCAGGTTACCTCTGAAAAGGTATTTACATGATCTCATAGATATATACACAGACTAAAGAATATTTGCTTGAGGTAAAACAAATCCAATATTTCCACAGACTGTGCTTTTCTGCTCTGCTCCGTCTTCTCATGGACATTAAAGTTTCCACAGGCTGCAGCAGCGGCTGGTGCAGTAAAAAAAAAATATTAGATTGAAATGTCGGTTGTGCTCCAGGCTCACATCTTATCTTTCTGGGCAGACAATAGACATAATGTGCTTATAAAAATACTTTTGAAGATACAACCCACCACTGGATAATAGGTAAAAAATATAACATTAAGATCCTTCCCTTTAGGTTTGCCTAGATAACATTATTTGACTATATAATGGAGCAAAAGACAGATTACTGAGGTCACAGATGTTCCTTAAGTTCAATAGGTTATAGGAAAGTACATTAAATCACAGCTATTTAAAGCATTTGCATTTTCCCATACATAAAAAAACAATGGTAATTCCAGTAACAATGTAAAAGCTCCTCTCAGTATTTGTTATAGGCTCTTAATTCAAAGAAATATAAACCTTTAGAGCTTGGATCTTTGAGAAAAAGGTGCCGGTTTTACCGACAGACTGCATCTGCAGCAGCAAACACGATGGCTTGAGGACGATCGTTTTAATATTTGAGATGACAACACACAGAGAATTTCATCTTTCATTTGATTCACCTTCAGGGATAAAGCAAACGCTGCTGCATTTTGCTTTGCAATGTAAAACAATTATGGCATTGTCATTTTTAAATGATATCAGGGCGAAACCTCACTGCATAGGGACCGTCTCCTCAAAGTCATTTTTTCAGTCAAATTCAGTATTTTTGTGCCTTTTTATGCTCAACGGGGACACAAACTGTCACCATGTTGTAAAAGCTTAATACTGAACCTGTGAGAGCTGAAGTGAACAAAAGGCTGAGGGTACATGAGGTCTAAATTGGGGGGAAAAAAAGTGTTTTCATTACATTGCAAAAATAAAATTAAATGGGATAAAATAAACTTTTCGGGGCTAGAAGATGTTCTTGCTCTGTGAAAGAGGAGTTTGCATTCGACTGCAGAAGTCTCCGTGGCCTAAAACAGCCCGACTGAGCTTTTCCTGGTGGGCTCCACTAACTAAGATAAGGATTTAATGTTAAAAATGGCTGACTTCCAAGAGATGAATGGAGTAAGCTCCAAGCCAGAAGATGTGATTTAACGGGTAAGTGTGAAACTCAGAGAGTCACTCACTCATAAGGCTGCCTCATACTGTTGCACTCAGAGGACAGCGAGGGAAACTGGAAATAATGCTTTTTGTCATGCGATGTGGAGCGGACACATTTGAACAATTTGCATAGCATTAAATTCTTGGGGAAAAACAGATTTGATTTTGGCAAAGCAGATGCACTTTGTGGCACAAAAGCTGTTCATGTAACATGTTCCAATTCATATCCTTTTTTTACTGAAAATATCTGGACTTTTTTTTTTTGTTATTAGACATTCACCCGTTGGCAATGTTTTTTCCGCTGGGACTCAAAGACACGTTGCAGAAAGATTAAAAAAAGGACTCTTGAGAGACATAAAGGGGAAACTTTTCTCTAGAATTGTAGGTTTGCAGTCGAGCCCAACCTTGTGTGTCTGTGCTAGAGTTGGGAAATCATTATATTGTCATTATCAAAGATCTCTGTTAGACAGTCAGATATCTCCTCTTGAGAAAAACTCGATAATGAGAGGTAATAATAATGAGCCGTGATCACATTTTGCACCACTTATAACCTGAAAAAAAACTAGCTTTCCAATATATACGTTAGGTGAAGAAACAGGAGCAAATAAAATACATCATTAAAAATACTTTTAAGTCAGCTGTGAATAATTACAGGCATTTATGTGAAATTCACACTTCAGGAATGTGAGCTACTCTGGTAAAAATAGACCAGGCACTCAGAGAAGGCAGAGCGGGGGGAAAAGAGCTGGGGGCGAACTTGGCTTACGGACCCAGTGGTCACACACACACATATGCGCACACACACACACACACACACACAAACATCAGTTAGAAATGCAGTGGATCATCTCCTGCAGTCACAACAGAGCCTAAACATGATGCAGCCGGATGCTGTGAGCGTTTTTATGCAGACTGAAGCTTTAGTCAGCAGACACGTAGAGAACAGAGATGCAGGGCTTTTGTCAGATTGCACATGGTACTTGTCAGGATCGGCAGATGGAAGAGGAATTGTAAACAGGTTGCTTTAAATTAAGGAGCAGTCACTTGTGCTGATTAGCGGTAACCAGCATCACCACAGGCACACACAGAGACGTGCATGAGTGCTCGCCTGAGATTGAGCCTTTATAAAGTGGCTCATCGAGGCCACGGGGGTTCTTTTTATATGGTCGGCCTCTCTCTCCCTAGCGAGTTAAATTTTTATGATCCACAAATCAAAACGGTTGTTTATTTACGTTTGCATTGTTTGCGAGGAGTGCGTTCTCTTTCCTTAAGACCACTCCTCACTTAGGAACGAGTGGCTTACCCATCAGGGTTCACAGACATCTCCTGCACTTGATCACAACATGAAAGACTGAAGGGTCTTCAGGCTCAGCGAGGTAGAGAAGCTTGTGCGAGGGGAAAACCTTGTCTTGTCAGCACTAGTAACAGTCTGCAGCTTTCCTAGAGTGCAGTGTCAATCACTGTGAGGCACAGCTGACAGGGTCAACTGATCTGTTATGCAGTATGTGCACTTTTCAGGCAGACCCACGGGATGTGCCAAGGGTAGCTTAAGAAGAAGCCTTGCTGTTTGCAGGACTACCAACGACCTCCAAATCTCATTTAGTCTTCCTTGAGGACTCCATATATATGCTAAATACACATAGCTATGTGTGTGTTTAGTTTTTTTATTTACCTGAAATAAGCAAAAATAATTGAGTCGTTTTTTTTTTTGGATGAATAACGATAATATTGCAGTTTTTAATCAAGCACCAGATTACTGACAAAAAAAATTTCCAGGGCAACAATAAATCCCTTTTTTAATACTTGACATTTGATCTTTTTTTAACCTCAGACTTTTAAAATTCATGAAACAGACCTTGGTGGAAATTCAGCCTTCAAAGCGAATAGAAAATAGATCTCATTACTAAAGTATGTGTGGTCAACATTTGGAGCTTATGCAGCTGAAAAAAACCAATGCACCAATTAAAACAACCTTGTTTACTGACAGAAGATTCATTGGAAATTTTTTTACCCCCCTCTCTCTCTTTACTGTACAACCCAGTTTGTGGGTTTACAGTTACATTTAAGTGGGTCAACAAGAAAAAAAAGAAAAAAAAAAAAAGAAAAAGTTTGGAAACTCAAGTTACCAAAGGCTTAAAGCGACACACAGGCAGAGGAGGAAGGCAAACAGCTTACTCCCCTATCTTTCTCCACTCTCTCCCACACTGGATTAAAGGAAGATAGGAAAGTTGGGCATGGAAATGGAATGATTTATTTAAGACAGGTCGCTCCTCCGGGAGTAAGCACTGTCCCTGGGGATACCCTATTTTCTGTACACTGCTCTCTCACTCTCTCTCTCTCTTTTCCTCGCTCATTGCAAATGCACATGTTATTTAAATATGCGGTTCAATAGGAAAGAGGAATTAAAGAAGCATCGTGGTGTATGATGTGGCATGTCAGGAGGAATATGTCCGCAGTGCTGTTAGTCATTTCAGTCTGCTTACTCGCTGTCATCATGATTCATTTTTTTGTGTAGTCATGCACTATTTAGGTTTTTTATCTCTTTCGGCTTGTGCATCTTAATGTGTTTCTAATTGCACTGAAGCCTATATGCATTTTTAATTCGGGCAGATGATTAGATGATACCCTGCACCGTCTCTAGGTGTGGCATCATGGAGCTTCGGGGAAACATTCTCACCCCGGCGTGTTTATTTTCTTCGCCGCAGATGTTTCTTCTGGAACAGAAAGGGCCACATACCCGGTAACCAGTTATGCAAAGTGTAAACAATTGTTAGGAGACTCAAACTGGCAGTATCATTTGCATACACACATTTAGCAAATGGCAATATGACATTTTCAGTTTCTGTTTTGGTGGGAGTGCAGCAGAAAACCAAATTTCAGGCTTGGACTTGAGGGACAGTAGTTATTTTAGTGTCAGACACAGTGTTGTTTTGGAAAAAAAATATTTTCATAAAACCATCATTATCAAAATATCCAGGAGAGCTTCTGTTTCAAAGAGAGAAAAAAAAAACAACAACTTTCAAGCTGATTTCACAAGCTATTATGGTCGTGGAGAGATTAGCGCAGATTTATGAATACGGAGCTTCTTTTCAAGCAGGATGCAAAACTGCAAAGAAAACCTCCTGCTACTTAAGAGCTCATGTTACAAGAAGAAGAAGTAAGATACGGTATGAGAAAGAATGACTGTACACAACACTCCTACAAACATCACTGTCAGTCTTATTGGGTGCTTAGTGCGAGTCTTTGATCACAAATGACAGGTGGAGCTCTCTGTTGGACTGAGACTATGACTCTCCTCTGGTGGCGTAAAAGCTTTAATCCAGGTGCGGCCGACCTATCAGGACGTTGCTATCTGAATGCCTTCTCCTTCCTATTCAGAGGAGATTCATTGATACCTGCCAACCCATAGTTGGAGGGCTCCACGTGTTACATAATGTTCTTTTTATTCTATCTCACAAAGGCTCCGCCCTCTGCTGGATTATATGGGGACGGTAGCCAGAGCCTGAGTGCCTACAGACAAAGACAGGGTCACAGGAAGTGGAGAAATATGAGGCCCACCCCACATAAACTCACCTACAGGCCGGTGGGATTGTGGCCAAACTTTTCAGGGGTCATAAAAAAGATGGAGGAAGTGTCTAGTCATCAGCTGGAGCATTTTCTATGACAAAATACTGCTTATGCTGATCCCACGCTTCAGTTTCCTCACATATAAGCCGCCAGTCGAGTCTATAGAAGTGATCTTACAGCTAGTTTCGATGAACCATCACGAGGGCTCAGCCGAAGACAAAGGATGGCTGCTTCTCATCACAGCTCCGTCCAACGTCTGATCCAAGGCGTTTGAAGCGGAGAGAATGGAAAATGGCAGCAGTGATAAGGTCAGGGCGTTACAGGCATGGACGTGTCTCTTCTAACAGTGACGAGGACGGTGAATGACAGGCATGGATGGCATCTTAAAGTGATGACTCGGTCTTCAGAGAGACAAGCAGGTCAGTGGGCAACATTGGCCTCGCGCCGAAGGAGAAGGAGAAGGACGACAGGTACTGACGATGCAGGATGCATTCAAGTAGGAGCGTCCTGATTGGCTGGAGAGTGAGAGAAAATGAAATGAGTGTCAAACCACCAGAAGTGCCGCCATTGGCGTTGTTATATCTGATTCTTAATTGTTTTAAAGACATGTGGAAATTAAAGACACAGCTGTTAATTGGTTCATGTTTTGTATCTCAGAGATATTCCTCTGTTTCCTCAGTCCCTCTATAACAGTGAGGCAATTTAACTGTATTTGTAGAGGTTTCGTCCTCACTTTCTCCCCTTTAGAAAACTGGGAGATTTAAGCAACTTGATCCATTTTGAATTGACTTTTTTGGCGTCAGAAAAAAGTTCTAAAGACAATACTGTGATTATTATCAGTTCATAAAGAGCAAACTTGTTAGCAAACAAGTTTTTTTCACAAGCAGCAGGTAGAAAGCAACGTTTACAGTCCAATATACTCTCTGTTTTTACCTCTTTTGCTCTCCACTAAGTCCTGAGGGAAATGTACAGCTCTTTAGCTGCCAAATACTCAGCTAGTTTTTAGCTTTGTCCGCCTGCCGTTTGGTGCTTGGCTGGAAGTGACATTAAATTAGATAGTAAAGTCTCAGGCTATAAAACTCAAACAGTGAGTTGAAAATGGTAAAACACCAAGGAGCTGAGGGAAACTGCAGAGTTAGAGGATAATGATCTGTGGGTCTGTCATCATGAGTGACCTCCTTCACATTAACATTTAGTAATTTAACCAAATGTTAATGCAAAAAATATGATGGTACTTTAAAGATAAACTAAATCTATTCTAAATAAATGGTTTGGGAAATCTGGGGGCAATAAACAAAAGGAACTTTTCTTGGCGTGTAGTGTTTCATGTATAAGCAGTGAAATATAAATACTGTGCCAACATAAGGAAAGCACATAAACCATAATGTGCGCTTTGCCTCTATGTATAGTGCATTACATATACTGGCTGTGCCAAGAATAGCATTGTACTGTAAGGATAAAAAGATCACCATTATCACTGACACGGGAGGATTTTCTAGAAATTGGAGGCAGAAACTACAGATCAGTTACATGCCACAACCCCTGGAGCTGCCAAACTGCAAGACTTAACGCAGCAGGATTTAACTGCTGGCAACCCCGACTCTCCCATGCACAGCATTTCATTGGTTATATTGTTAAACCCAAAGCTTTGCAATGAGCAATTACTAAAGCACACAGAGTGAGCAGACTGCATAGATAATGTCCTTTTGGAAGAAGACAAGGACAGCCTGGAGGTTAGAGAACCAACAGGAAAACAATTAAATTGACTGCACAAATAATAAGCGTTTTACTAACATACACGAGGTAAAAAATATGCAAGAATAAAGAAAAAAAACGCAATGTGTTGTCCATATGTCGTCTTAAAGGTGTCGGTGTGTTTTTCTAAAAGGTGTACGCAAACACCGACGTGACGGCCACCCACTGAAGTTCCCATCAAAGAGTCTGAGAGGTCAGCTTTAATCACAAGTTCAAGGCTCCAACGTTTCTTTAAAAGGAAGACATTAAGTTGTGGTTATTTTGATACCTGAAGCACATTTAAGAGAAATATTTCAAAAGGACCGACAGATTTCTTCGCTGAGAAATGTTCCCATTTCTTTGTACTTGAAAACCTGAATGCATAATCACTCTGTGTGTGTGTGCGTGTGTGTGTCTGTGTGTCTGTGTGTGTGTGTGTGTGCACGGGGGAACTTTATTTAGGCATTTAATATGCAAGGTAGACATGTTCGCCCAGTAGCTTCCTGTCTGAGCCGCAGCCTCTTCCACCGAGCCAGTGAGCTGATTCACTGTAACAGTTGTGCTCAAAGCCTTTCATGGTGTTTTTTATTGATTCAATTTTCCAAGATTTTCCGTCCTTTCTACTTCACAGTGCCATTTTTTTAATCCTTACTGAGCCTTTGATTTTCACTCTGATTGCAGCCAGACAGTCCTGACCTGGTGCTTTCGTACCACATTAGCCTCTCTGAATTTTATCAGGAGCACATTCAATATGCTGACTGTTTTTTTTTTTTTGGCTTATTTTTTATTTGTTTGTATGTTTTTTTCTCGTTTAAAAAAAATGTGATATGCACATCTGTCTACTTGATCCAGCCTAGTCAACACATTCTGGGACATTTCGGTGCTTCAAGGCTGCAACACTGCAAAACACACACAAAGTGAGGATGATATGAGCTCCAGGAGAATTTACTGTGTCTTCTCAGATGATAAGATCCATGAAGTGACCCACCTTTGACATAATTATCAGCAGTGACAGGATATCAATTGCTTCTTTTAAACACTGACAGTGAAAAATCTGATCTTGCTGAGATATGTAACAGTAAAAATCTCAGTAACAGTTACTGAGACAGTAAAATGTATGAGGGCTCGAGACTCACACACACACACACACACACACGGTTAAACATTCTGCTTCGAATCAAATGGTAAACCGGCACAGGCTCGAAACATGTTTTAACAGAATCCACAACAGGTCTGATTTTTTTTTTTTTTTAAAGAAACTCCAACCATCTACATCCAATTACACCCCCCAAAATAGTATGAGTCAACCACGGTGCTGAACACAGAGCTGCTCTCCTAATTCTGCATTAAGAGCACGAGCAATCCACATCACCATACGATTGCCTAGCAGCCCATTTGAGCCTGCTGACTCATAGCTGCAGAGCCAGTAGAGCTAAAGCAATGAGGAGGACAAACTGTATGACAATGCCAGCTTGTACTTCACAGATGACAGTTAATATCATAATGAGGGCTGCATATTGTTGGAACTGACATGACGATACTATTACCAGCGTGACATTTTAGTTTCAGTAAATACATCATCCTGGTTTTTTTTTCAACATTGCAGTATTATATCTAGCTCTTATACCTCAGTTTTAAATTGTTTAATGTTGCTTGAACAAAATAAATGAATGACTGATTGTCGACTGATTAAATGAACGAAACCTTAATTGTCCACAAAGGAATTTGTTTCAAGGGCAAAAGAATATCAGAAAATAACATCAACAACCATATGTGACAGCACATAATATAAAACATAAGAAATGTAAAAAAAACATGATTAAAATCACCTCTTTTAGTCAGCATCCTGAGCTTTTACACCTTCACTCTGAAGAGGACAGTACATCGTCAGACCATAGAGGGCGCAGTGGATCTGCTCTGATCTTATGAGTTAAATTCAGTGTGTAATGTTCTGTAAAGTAATGGTTTTTATTAGTTCCCCAATTATTTTGCTCCCTATCTTAACAATCCTGTATGCTTTGTTCTTGTTTTTTGCAGACAATGCTCCACCAACACAGAATACAAAAGGTTGAAATACACTGAATAAAGGTGTTGTTGATGAGCATCAGCAGAGTCACGTTATAACTTATGTTGCTCTTAAAAAAGAAAGCGTTTGAAAACAAAACCATGGAGATAAATTTCTTATGAAATTTGTGTTTTCTTTGTGTTTCCAATAAATAATTTATCTGTGAACCAGTTCTAAAAGTGGGTAAACTCTCAGCTCTAAAATTGGTCCAATCATCAGCTAAAAAGCTTATCATAATCTGCAGATTAGTGACTGTACAATTACCCTAAAGTGTGAACATTGAAGGTGAGAGAACAAATCCTTGTTGCATCCCAGTCTGAGCGCTGAAGCCGTTAACTGTCCTCCACTTAAACATTTTGTTTAAAATTGTGCTTCCCTTCTTGGTAATATTTTCCGGTACTTGGATACGAAGGTTTATTGCCAGATATGATCATGTTAACTTCATTTTTTCACTTCACAAAGAGATCTGAAACAGAGAGATCTGCAGGTCGACTTTGTTGCCTTATGATATTCTGTGCAGGTTCAGTCTCTGAGTCAACTGCTTAACTTCCAAGGCTTTTTTTTTCTATTAACTTTTCTTCCATTGACATTAACACAGTCAAAAGAGTAAAGTTTTCTATAAAAAAAGTGAAATTAATTATTTTTGTCACCTATACTTGACACCTTATACCTTTTGTACCTATACTTGAAAACAAGGGGGAGGCTTTCAATGGAGCTTTTCATCGCTTGGTCTGGGAAAGTAAAAATTTGATTTCTACAAATACTTCATCTGAAGGAAACCTAAAAAAAATGGCTGCACAATATTTTAGTATTTGATCTGAAAGTTGGATGAATGACATTAAATTACCACTTTTACATAAATCACTGAAAATATGAGTTTATTTTTAACCCATCCATTGAAAATGATTTTCCTTACATGCGGTGAGGCTTTAGTTTAAATTAGAGGTTGTGAAGATGATGAAAATGTATGTTAAATATGTTAAGCTTGTTATTAAACCCTGATTGACATTGACCCAATGTCAATTAAAATAAGGCTGAGAAGATAGACAGGGGCAAACCACCTTGTATCCTCAAGGGGCATTCACCTTGAGCCAAGCTGATAATACCCTGAAATGGTTATCTTAATTATAGTAGTGGCCAACCTGAATGCCTCATATAACCAGTAAAAGAATCTCCTTCCTTTGTTAATTTTTGATTGCAGAAGCTTAAAAACATTGTCATTAGAGGTTTTAAATTGTCATAAAGATAATGAAGGTTTGGCAACAGGATGGAGTTTAATTCACCACTGTAGCCATTTTTAATTTCTGTGATGTTTACTGAAAGAAATCCAACAGTATTTAATTGAAGTTTTATGGGTTTTTTTCTTCTACACATCCAGTATAGTGGATCATGTCTTTGAAAGCATTATGTTTTATATAACTGACACTTTTAGCAGTCAGTATAAATAGATAAATACATCTGACTTGAACAAAAAAAATAGTTTATTTTCCGGTGACAGTTCAACACCGAGATCTCATTGTAGACTTTCCAATAACAGCTTTATTCCATGAAGATGAATTTCAAGAGCAGGCCGCAATTGAAAATACAATATAACATTTGAATGGTCCAGAAGACCTGAGGAGGTAAAGTGCCTCCATCTTCCTTCAGGTACAAACATATACAGTGTATAAACAGAAATCCTAGCAAACACACACACTGTGTGTATTTTATCTAGGATATTTTGGAACAACCTGTCCAAAAATAAAATCCAATTTGATGCAATTTCTCAAGAGCCAATCAGTCCTAACAGCAAAACACTTGCACAGAACAGTGAGTGTTCATCAAAGCTCCTCTCATTCCATACCTCCAGTTTCCTGCCACTTGCTGAGTTTCCAATCTTTGCACTCAAACGCACGCTACATGAGTGCTCCCTCACCAGGAAAAGAAGTCTGTAGGGGATGGGTGTGTATGTGTGTGTGTGTGTGTGTGTGTTTGTGTATATATGTGGCGTTTAGGGTGCATTTGTTTGCGATGCACATGAGGGAGCATGCTTGCTTTCTGAAGAGACCTCACCGTTAAATGGAATTGTGTGCGGTGAATGTGACACAAGACCACGAAATGAGCCATGAGCAACCCCACGGGTATCACTTTTTGTTTGCACTGAGCTGTGTGTGTGTGTGTGTGTGTGTGTGTGTGGAGAGGAGACAAAGTGTACGAACACTGAAACACCAACACCAAATACTGCTTTTGTGAAATGACAGTGAAGCAGAAGCCCGCTTATTTATTCTATCAAAAAAAAACAAAACATAGGTGCACTGTAAATGGGATATGTCTGTTATGATGCTCCAGACAACATAAAAGTGTCAGATACAATGTTGAACCTGAACTCCGGATAGTGACATAAGCACCATTTTTACCTGTCACATAATGCAGAGGGAAAAAATGGTTAAATCCATCCTGAAACTCCTGCATGTAGTCAAAAAATAACTATTATGATTTTTTTTTTCTGAATCTACTTGCTGCTGATCAGTGGCTGCATGACAAAACACAGCAAAACATAACAACGCGCTGGCTTGGTAAGTTTTAGGGTGTCAAGAAAGTCATTGTGATAAAGTAGTTGTATCGATGTTTTGTCATAACTGCAACAGCATCGCGTGATAAGTATGAAGATGCTGGGAAACTAATTAAACTAACTAACTCCTATGAGTATAACACGTATGAAAGCGTTTCATCTGGAAAGGTGCTGGACTATCACCATGTACGTGAGTCTTAGTAAAAGAGGAAGCCTATAAATAAATGACACTGCATGAGTGTTATTAAAAAGAAAAGACAGATGATTGCGCGCATCTGCTGACACTCTGGAAAGCAGAGAGATGAATGTTGGGAAAGAGGTTTATCTAACCTGTCAAACAGTCCTGAATCCTGCTTTTCAATGAGTGGATGATAAAGGATGTAACCTAAAGTGGACAAAAGGACTTCCCCTTGTCAGACATATTGGTATAATGCTGATGATGGCTCCTGCTTGCAAGCAAATAAAGGACTAAGTAGTTGGAAAAAACAGTCGTGCCTGTCCTGGACAGAGATTAAGTTTCAGTCTCCACAAGCAGGGTCGCTCAGATTAAGGTCTTCTTGCACAGCCATCATATTGAACCAAGTTGCAATCAAAATACAAGGAGAAAATTAACAGCAGAAGAGACAGAGACAACAATTTCTCCAAAGATAGAAGCTTTAATGGACCAAAATGCAATGCAGCCACTAGACGTTTTAGTAAGGGGGGCCTGGCTGCAATCACAGGCTTCCTCCAGAGTTCAAGAACTCACTGGGCGAGACATTTATTTTCCTTAACGCCCACCTTTGAATCAAAGTAATAAGCTCATAGCCCCCTTCTCTCCAGGTTGTTTAGTCATTTCGGGTGACAAAGGAAAGCATAAACTGAAGTAGAAATACATCAGGGGAAAGTGGGTGTACCACAAAATTGAATCATAAATTTAAATCAACACTTCATCACAAAAGAACTCCTGAACTATTGTGAATATCTCAAAATGATGAGAACTCTCACAGTCATTGGTTTCTTCTTTTACAGGCAAAACACTGCAGGGACAATAGTAATTGCACCTTTGGTAATGGATTAATCAACACCTCTTTTGGGAGGCATTATCGTGAGAGAAATGACGGGAAATAACAGTCTTGGAAAATAACACAGTCAACAATAGATTTCATCTTTGTAAACCCCTCAGAGAGCTACAGGACCCAGAACATGGAAGAAGATGCATGAAAATGTAAAAATAAATACATAAAAAAGATAGAGACAGTTTTTAAAAGGTGCACAATCTGCCAGCTGTTGTTGAAAAGTTGTTTTCCAACATAGTCGACGTTTTTCCTGTACAAAGACGTCCAAGGACGAATACATCCACGATAAAATACCTTCTTACCAAGAGTTCAATAGTACTGAGATGCATATGATATTTTCACATCCGTCCCAATGAATTTAGGTATTTTTTTTCTTACTAAATTAAAGTTGAAGGTTGTTGGAACATTGCAAAGACATACCATAATGGCTTTAGTGATTATTTTGTATCTGCTGAGTCTAAAAAAAAAGGTGTGGTACGAAGTAAAAACGTGTCTGTAATTGGAGTCGGGTAGCTTTGGTGGGTAAAATGTGGCTGCTGTTTCTGGTAAAACAAAAAAAGGATCATGTCCTTGATGCTGTATGACACTTAATGCTAATCGAAGTCTCTCAGTGGCAAAAAAAAAGATACTATTTTGACATATGTTCATGTACCATGAGCAGTCTTCATATAGGATTACATTACAGCCATGTTTGGACGTTTCAAACACTGTTGCTAAATACTGAACCGTTTTAAAAAACTTTAAATCTCGTCTTCATTTGTCACTTAGACACAAAACCATAAAAACAGGGGTCCAGGTTAACCAGAACTTAAGTTACCGTTTTATAGACCATATGTTCTAATATCTTTGTTTTAGTAGCTCATATCCTCTCGCTTATTTTTGAATTATGTACAAATTAAGTACAAATGGCATGCTGCCTTAAAGTCCACACTTGCATTTCTTAACTCTTTTTATTAAATAGGAAGTTTGCATTTGTTCGAATCCTCTAGTCTTGTAAATGTTGAAAAACCTGGATGACCACGCACAAATAACAAGGCGCAGTGAGGCAACATTATAAAATATGCCGTGGCTGTTATCATAAAATTGAGGCACACATCAGAATCTGCACTCCTTGGACTTATGAAACATCCTTTCCCTCCAAAGTATCTTGCTTTCATATTCTAGCTTATATTACGCATTTAATCATCTGTTGTATTAGACTGTTTTTGCACTAATGTGTGCCAGTACAATGCAGTTCTGTTCTCGTGGATAAGAAACTCCTGATGCTGCTTGCTCCTGCTTCAACAGAGGAAATTAAAATATGCAGTTTAATAAAGAATCTATTCAAATGAAGAGAGTCTGCATCTATCTCATTCTACCACCGTGCTGTCTAGTAAAGACAAGGAGCACCGGCTTGGGAGAACAATTAATTACGCTATGATATTTTTCCAGAGGGAAAAAAAACTGAAAATAAAGTTTGCTGTGTGAATGACAGCATATCAAATGTCTTATGACCTATAGGCACAGAACTTCTGGAAGTTTAGACTTCATGGCCACTGAACATTAGAATGAATCAACTTGACTGATCTATTAGACTCTTGATAGCTTTATGTACTTTTACCTTTTATTGCTCATTAAACAAATTTATATCTGCGTATGGGGAAAAGCATAATGATGATGATGTTTAAAGCTGCAACTGATGTTTTTTTCTTACATGCCCAGAGCATTTTTTGCTTAATTAATGGATGGATCAAGATCAACCCAAAAAAAGCAAGCGTTTTCAAATTAAGAGAAAGAAGTAAAACTGAAAAGTTTAGTGGTGCTTTACCAAAAAATAAGCTGTCGAATCAACATCATGATGCCATTAATCTAATTCATTCGACTAAGTGGTGCAAAACTGTTTCTGACAGAAACCAGTGTGGTAAATTTTAATAATCACACAAAATCAGAGTGATTTTTGCGACGCTTTGCTGCATTGCTATGCTAACCTGGGCTATTGATTGATGCTAACTCCAAGGCTAGCGAGCCTGTTACAAAATGCCTCTCTCTACATTTTAAGACATCAAAGTATGTGGAAATTTTTTATGGGCCAGTGTAATCTGCATCATCTGGAGGAATCTGTGTGTCTGAATTAGTCTTT
The DNA here is from genome assembly GCA_029814765.1 of Acanthurus leucopareius. Classification (NCBI taxonomy): domain Eukaryota; kingdom Metazoa; phylum Chordata; class Actinopteri; order Acanthuriformes; family Acanthuridae; genus Acanthurus; species Acanthurus leucopareius. Next base: position 24,890,575 of record JAQMCX010000001.1, read on the forward strand.
GCCAATGTCTTACCTCTTTTTTCTGACAGATGTTTCCGACCAGGCTAGATATCATTTTTTCTTGGGAGCTGCTGACAAAGTTCCAGCTGGTCGGCTTGAGCTTCAACATCGTCATTCAGCTCAAAGGGCGAACATTTACAGTTCATGATGGTGGCTGAAACAAAACTCTGCATCAGTCTCTTTTGTCTCCAAGAGTTTTCTTTTCAGTGTCATCTTCTTCAACTCAAACCTGAAAATCCCTCTTTCTTTCTCGTCCAAGGTGAAGCTTACCGGTAGCTTAGCGTAAAGTCTGTGGGATCCTGCTCTCTCAGCCTGACAATCACATACTTCTACTAACACTTACTTCAAGTGAGGAAAGTCAAGAGGTCTTTAAAGTCACCAAGTAAGCTTGGCGAAATTGCAAATTAATGAATCACAGCTGCAATAAATTAATGGCCTGTAAATTGCATGGTGTTCTCCTTTATAATGGTTACTGGTATGTTAATTTCACACACTCGATATTTTGTAAATTGTATTACTTTTAAAAGTAAGCACCAATCCCATTTTAAAAAAAAATAGTGAAGGCTATCAGAGAAATACCAGAGGGGAGATGAAATAACTCTAATGTTCTCGTATTGGCAAAATCAATTCCATGAGCCTAAAAATATTTTGAATCAACACAGTTACGCCTGTAAAGAAATTTGGGGGCCAGTTCTGCGTAAGAAAATTGTTTTCTGTTTTCAAACAATAATAGACAAATTTCTGAACGCCACACTGGCATTACGGATGTGATAATTAAAACCATTATTTTCCCACTTGGACCAATAACAGCAAATGGAACTCTGTGTTTGTGTTTATATATGTCAGTGAGTGTGTGTGTGTGTGTGTGTGTGTGTGTGTGTGTGATAGAGAGAGAGAGAAAGAGAAAGAGAGAGAGAGACTCAGCCTGTCAGCGTTTGCAACATCAAGTGGAAATTATGCACATCACATTATGGCCACTGTTATTGGCTTGAATGACCTCTGAGTAATTACACAAATGTAACTGTAGATTATCTCCCATCATAAGTTGTTATATTTATCTTGTTTAAGTGATTCTGCTACTAAACTGTTTTCAGTTGTCATGTTGTCTCCTGAGAGTTTTAAATGGTCAGGGCAAGTGTGATTTCTTTATATTAATGTTAATTACAATAGTCAGCCATTGCTTGGAAACCACACTGTATGTGTTTTGGCATATTTTGACTGAAGTCTGCAGGAGCGGTTTGAGAAGACATTTCTGATCATCTGAGTCCAACTTTCACCCTCCTTGCTCTTTTCTTCTTTCCACTGGTTCCTGAGGATTACATCTCTACATGCTCTTCTGTGTTCACCAGCTAGTCGCTAGTGGGGAGTTTGCTCAGGAGAACTGCAGAGCTGGGTGTTAATTATTTGAAAGTTTGATACTGCAGCTTAGCACCTGGAAGAAAAACCCACGCAGACACGAGGAGAACATGGAAAATCTACACAGAGCGACCTTAGCCTGCAGGTGAGCTCAGACTCAGGCTCTTTTTGCTGTGAAGCAACAGTGCTAACAACTGGAGGTTAATCATCTCATTACTGCAGTTTCTACTTTCTTGTTATGCCACTTACACAGTGCATGGATATATTATTAGTTGTGAGAAGGTACCACAATCAAGCCTTAAGCATTTCATCCCTGTATTCATTTCTCTCACACATGGGTCATGCAAATTGTAAATCAAGCCTAAAGCAAAAACCATTTGGTCCTATGTCTTTTTGAAAACATGTACAATATTTGATTTTGGGGGACTAATTATAGCAAGTGTTGCATTCTGGATGGTTGATCATAGATTTGGCTCAAAGTAACTGTGGAGCTGAGAGACTCACAAGAGACAACGGGGCCAAGAAAAAGAAAAAATGGATGAAACTCGCCTTCATACAGTCAGCTCTCTCTCTCTGACACATTTGAATTCAGCATCCCACTTCTTCTGCTCCATGCTTCAAGAAGGTTTACCCTCCCCTCGTCTTGCTCTGATGTCTTCGTGGACCTCCTTGGGTGAGCCCCGCTCAGATAGTGCTGACTTGCACTATCTAATTACCCAAAACCTAAAAGTCCACAAAAAGTTAAATAACTTCAAACTTTTTGCAATATGAGTAGAAATGCATATCCATGTAATAAAGGCTGTATAGCTTAAAAATATACCTCCAGCTTCAGGCACTGAATGTATCAATAACCCCTTGTATATAGTTCTACTTTTGTAAGTTTTACTTTACAGGTTGAGTCAATTTATGCACTTTTGATTAAAGTTTATTCTCATTCCTCATTCCCAAGTTACAACTCTGAGTAATTCCTAGCGGTTTGTAAGGGCCTTTGCAATGATCGGCGCCAGGGCCCCTAATTACACCTCTTTTTCTTGCAAAGTCGTAGACAACAGTAATTTCCTTAAAATTGTTTTCCGCAAGTTAAGTCTATTTCTGTTGCTAAATGTTTCGGCCTTAAGGTGCTCATGTGTAAAATTATCATAGCTGAACTCATTCTTTGTGGTTATCCTCCAACCCACCCGAATTCCCTCAGATATTATTCACACTAAATTCCTCAAACAGGGGCCGTGGGCTCTGGCTTGCTCACTATTGGGAATTGCTTCCTCTCCATTGATGGCATTATTTTAAGAAGGTAAGTGTTCAGCTTTTTTCTGCAAAAAAAGCAGCCTCCCTTGATCCATGACTTCATAACTGTACAGCTTTTTCAAAGCTACACATTTTAGCTTTAAAGGTTGGAGAATCTATTACAAAGCTGTGCGAGGGGGTGATGAAATGAAACAAAAATTGAAGGGTAACTGTTCCACTGCATTTTTTTTTCTTTTCTATGTCATGAAGTTAAAAAAAAATACTTTGCAACGTTCAATCTGTTTCTTTTTTCTATTTCAGCATGTGTGCTGTCTCCGAGATATAGCACATTATTTCCTTTTTTGGAGCACATCACCTTTTCAACACGGCATTCAGTGGTTGATCCTAGCTTCCATCTTCTCCTGATAGTTTAAAGTCCACTTGAAACGAAGGTGCTCTCCTATGGGATAGCAGTAATTTAACGTCCAGCCCCTGCGGAGGCAGACAAGGAGAGAGGAAACACATTATTTGCTCTGTTCGGTCGCTAAAGCAGTTCACGGTAATAATATAGGATTTTGATATACCAATAGAAAGCAATTGATTTTCTTGTTTTTGTTTTTGTTTTTGTTTTTTTGACATTTTTTGGCGTTTTGTTCAACGAAACAATGTAAATGGGGATTTGATGTAAAAGGATAACAAAAGTTTTTGTTTGTTTGTTTGTTCTCATTTCAGTTCACCTTTTCAACCAGTGACATGAAAGTTACTAGCCTTCGATACGACGATCGCAGCTTTTTCTTTCACTTTATAACTCAACGTTTTATATCACAGAAGAAGGATGAAAAGTAGTTACTCTTGATAATGTTTGACCAAAGGGCATATGATATTGCCTCATATCAATCACAGGCCTCCGAAGTAAATCAAATCAAAATGGTATCAAGCTGATACTGTGATATCAAAAATTGCATTCTTGTCTTAAAGATTGATTTATCGTATTGTGATGGAAACCTGTAATTTAGACCCCTTTTCCGTATCTGTGTAGACAAGATGAGAAATATGGAATGAAGCAAAATAAAAATACAAAAAAAGGGAAAAAAAGACAAGAAACCAATATAAATATATATTACAATCTTAATGACAATAAAATGCAGCACATCAGTATAAAAATGGAAAAATGTTACACAGGAGAGGTTATAGTATATAGATTTGAAAATCCCTGATGCATAAAACTAAATCAGAGGCTATTGGGAAGTGAGTGTGTGTGTTATTAAGCGTGTATCTGTGAGAAATGGTGTGGGTGATTGAGTGTGGTTATAATAATTTAATCTTCATTTAAATTCATTTGCTTCTGCTCTTTATCTTAAAGTCTTTATATTTTTATAAATTTCTTTTAAAATGATGATTTGATTTTATAAACCCTTGAGGATTTCACATACGCTGAGTTTTAACCCAACAAACAGAAAAAAACTCACCTCCTTTGTATTTGAACTAATGCGACGGCACAAACAGGCGAATGAAACAGCAACAGATGAGCACAAATGGGCTTTTTAAAGGACATTATCATGATGGTGGGCGTCAGGAGGAAGACCATGAGTGGCACCAAGACTGAGGTTTAGCTGAGTACTTAGCTGAAATGAATGTCCAGTACAGATGAAGCACCTTTTAGGAATCGGAGAATCATCGGCATAAATGTGTAAATAGCTGCACTTGTTTGATAATAGAAAATTCTCTATGGGTAGTCGTGTCGGCATCTTTGCGTGATATACTACAATGTGATGAAATATCATACAACTAATTACATTTATGTTTTGGTTTGTGTGGTAATTAAATTACACTTTCCCCCCAAAATAAAACAAACAAACAATCAAACAAAAAAGATAAGGCAGTAAAAACAAGCCCTGCGATCCCACACAGAAAGAGTTATGCTGTTTAAATGTATTTTTTAATGGGGTTGTTGTGCGACTGATGCCATGTTTTGACAAGCCTTAAATTCTGTCTAAAAAGCTGGATCAGGCTCCAGGAAGAACACAAGTCTATGCATCAGTTCTGTTGTGCATAATGTATAAAGCAGCATGAGGACTCCTCCTGCTTCCAGTTGCGTCCAGTTGTTCTGGGTTCATGAATATCAAAGATTTTTGTGCGTTTAAGCAAATCCATAACATAACAGTCGTACAGAGTCAGCCACTTTATAGATTTCATGTTTAAGAACATCTGCATTGGAAGCATTTTGAATCCCATCCAACTCTATTACATACTCCACACAATCCCTAAGTCTCTCTCTCTCCCTCTCTCTCTACAGTTGTACAAATTGCTGGTAAGTGCATCTGAAAAGCAACAGTAATGGCTGTTAAATCATAAACTCTCTCTAAGTGTCTGTCCAACCCTGTTGTCTTGATGTGTTTTTTCAGTCTGACAGTCTTTCCTCTGAAACACCTGAAGTATAATAGTCACCATTACAAACAACTAAATAATGAACAAACACATATGGTTACAAAAATATTTAAAAAAACAAAGCAAATTCTCTTCTATTACAAATACTTGTGTCCTACACATATACCCTGTATCCCACCAAGAAAAGGCAGAACACTTTTGTTTTAACATTACGTCTTATCTTTAAATCTAATGATGGTTTTATGACCTGTGGTTCGAGGAGGTGCTGCAGCTTTAAAAAGCCATTTAAAATGAATTTCTCCTAAAGCAATACTTCAGTCTGTGAATTTATCCTTTTCAAAAAAAGATGTCATCTCTCTAAGCTTTCTATTTATTACCAAAGCATTTATTAAATGCATGTCCTATAAATAGATGTATCAAAATGATGCTGAGTAGCTGGAGACAATGCAGGTATCAAGTTGTATCCCTGATTTACCTGTTAGTGCCAAAAATTCCAGCAAATATAAACTAATCCCTCTGAGGAAAGTGCTGAATATCAGGGGGCCGGAGTTAACTGAAGAGGCAATACTGTGCCCATCACATTCTCCGTCATAATCTGTCCTCCAAGTGTTAAAGTGGATTTAAACTCAAATAACATTTACTGCCATTCTCTCCATCCCTAGTCTGTGCATCGCCATTAGGGTAATGGCGTTCAGCTCATATGCACGCTAAAAAATGGATTTAGGATCCATTAGCTTATTAAGCGCAAAATGACATTATCTCCCCTCAATGTGAACTTCGTGGCAGTTGTTCGAAGATAAATTACGCCTCAGCAAGACCCCCTGATCTGTCAATCAATCCTCTTATCAGTTCGTCGCCCCCAGGGATAGCAATCACCCATTCACAGGGATGCTTTAAATGAATGCAAGTGTACTGGCTTATCCATGCAGGGAGTTTATGGAGGATTAATCTAAATGAGAGAAATATTCTGAAGTATCGGAAATGCGTGAATAGAGATAAAAGCCTTATGGAGGGTACATGAACCAGACCATATTCTTGTCAAGTGCTTATAGAGTTCAGGATAACCTTGCAATCACCAGACGCTGGAGTCTAAATATCTGAAATTATGAATAATATATTTCATTTTTTTTCTTGAGTATAAATATTTGGCTTTCAGCTCAATTACTTTATCATCAAATAATATGTTGCCTATTTTAACTATTAATCTATTAACCGGTGCCCACAGGCGGTGTCTGCACTGCTGCTGTTGCCTGACCAAAAGTTCAAAACCCGTGTGTAATTAATTTGAAATGGTATAAAACAGAGCAGTGTGCATTTTATTCCCTGATTTTAGTCTTTAAATTGTACTTTAGTTTCATAAAAAAAACCTATTGAGCAGAAAACCTTCAAGCATTTTGAAGCTACAGTTGTTGTCATGTCACACACTAAGATTGCAGAAATAGTTGTCGCAGGGTTTCATGGGTGAGGAAATGTACATGCTGTGTCATTTCTTTGATCCCACAGTAAAACATGAAACTGTTGTTGTACCCTCAGTGAATCCTCAGTTAAACTTTTATTATAAACTCTGTCCTCACTTTCTTCGCCGCATTCTTTCAAAAACACAGTCATCTGTAGATGAATTCCTCATTCAATTAAAAAAATCTGTCTCCTCCTAGAAAAAAAGTCAGACAATATTACTGACAGAGACAGAATATTATCAGATGGAAAGTGTTCCTTGTTAATAGCAGTGCAACAGGTAAAGTGGCTGAATCAATTACAGATCAAGAGAAATTTTGGGCAGTGGAAGAAACTGGCCTCCTATTATCTTTTGTTTTGTATCCCTTCACAAAAAAACCTAATAAATTTTATCACAGTTCTTATTTTCCAAGGTTAGTTTTCGTTAAGTTTCCCTTAAGAAATAAAAAGGAGGAGAAAATGCTGGAGCTGAACAAAACACACACACACAAAAAAAAGAAATTGTAACGTTGAAAAGCTGAGTATTTGAATTTGTTTCATAAAATGCTTTTTATTTGAATTTTATGAGTGTGTATATTTAAAAATGTACCATATAAGAAGTACCGCTAGAATTTTGTCCCTTATTTAATACGCTTCTTTTTAAAGTCTGTAGACTCTCGCTTATTTTAAAACATCTTTACAATTTAAAGATGGGAAATGAAACTTCCAGTGTGGCCTTGGGAGGATGAATTAGGAATGAAATGGTGTGTCTCTGAAGGGTTAGCTCTTCTCCAAATTAGAATCTCTTCTTCATGCTTCATTATCACAACTTTTTCTTTGTGTCTGCTCGGAGGCTAATTAAGGGGGGGAGACATACAGAGCAAGAGAACAAGACCCCACTGATGGAAATCAAATGAGAAGGACAGGAATGGGAGAATGGGGGAATAATCAGTCGTCTGATGAACACTGACCGTGCCCTTGATGAACAGGGCCAATGCTTTCCTAAAAATGGATGAGAGGCGAGCGAGACAAGTGCCAGGGACAAACTAGACTTTGTTCTTGTAAAAAAAAAAGGAGGAGTAAGCCGCGGGTAGGAAGAACCAATAGTAAGTAGAATCAGCTTAATTTACTGGCTCGAGTCTAAATACGTGTCTCCCTACCCTCCTCGCAGACAAACCACGTCGCACAAATTAGCTTGCCAGGATTCATTCTTATTCCTTTCTTTCAATTTGCACTGCCAGGCTCACACTGCTGCTCTTTCCATATACAAGCAATTCTCTTTAACTCTGCCTTTTTTAAACTCTTCCATGAAGGGCTGTGAGGCTGCAGACTTGTTTAAAACAATTCAAGAGCACACCTGATTCTTCTAATTAACAGACTCAAGGCTGAGATTAGATGATTGAAAGAGTGGAGCCTGGTTCGCCTCACGCTTGGTTGGAATCAAAACCTGCAGTCATGTGATCCTTATTAAAATAGTTTGGTCATGCCTGCTTTAACTGTGTCAAGTCATGTATGTTGAGCAGAAGCTGACATTTTTCCCAATTTATAATCTGCTGATTATTTTCTATGTCAATCTAACAGATAAAAACCAAGGATATTTAATTTATAATGACAAAAAACAGAGAAAACCCTCAAATTCTTACATCTGACCAGGTTTGAATCATTAGGAGAAGAATTACACTTTTTATACTCCAACATTGCTGCAACAGTTGCTGAATCAATTCACTGTTAAAGAAAAAAATGTTTACAGTTTATATTTCTGCAAACCAAAGAGGTTGTATTTTACATGTTACAGGAAACACGTCTATCAGAAGATCATGACAAGGTTCTGGTTAAATGTGGATTAAATTAAATGAACTGAATTGTCTCACCAGGCAGTCAGCGGGTGAGATGGTGATGTGACATCTTGGTGACATGGCTTCCTGGGAAGAAATCACAGTTTGAAACCTTATCAAGGTTGACAGTTTTAAACTGGGTAACCTTAGTGACCGTCAAGACATTTTATCACTTAGTGAAAACCACAAAACGTCACAACAGAGAGGCTAGAAAATTTAATTACATTTACATTTCTGATTGAAAAATCGCTTAAATGAGCAACTGTTAAAGAAGCTGTCGATTCAGTTTTTCAATCAACTAATAATATCCGAATATGTTTCGGATGGTTCCTTTTTCAACAGAGGGCGACGTGCTCCCTCCTCACTCTCCCCCCCCCACTCTGAGAGGTCAATCAATCACTTTGAGTTTTCCTTTAAATCCCATATGACAAGTGACCTTGCAAAATGGCTTTTGTCAACATCTCATGCATTTGTAATTCATGTTAAACAACACAGCTGTGACAGTGCCAGCGCAGCATCAGCTAATCTAATACAAAAGTGCACTTGATTAAATAAACCATGTCTCATGCTCCGTCTGAATGGAATAAATCCTCTAAAGCAGAAAGAAAGTCAGACTATAAGAAGGAGAAAGTGCTTAAAAGCAGAGTTTTTCAGTCTCCGCTTCAGTGGCCACTGAGCATTTACCTTCCACCGACAGGCTGTAAATTTCAGAGCATGTTGCCACTTGATTAACATGCAGATGAATGTTCCTGTTGTCTTTCTTCCTCTAAGCATTCCCAGACATTATAAAAAAATCCAATCATGCCAAAAGCCCAGGAAGTCTGTTTCAAACTCAACTCACTCAACCTTCGATTTGATAATTAAGGGGGAAGCACACGAGAGCGCAGAGGCAAAAAGGATGCGTCTGGTCTTAATGTGACTGACAAGAGACTGTGTTGATTTGATGGTGTGTGTGGGGGGGTCACATTTACATTTCCTAGTTATGGGTGTGGTATCTTCTGTAGTGATGCTGTATAGATGTTGATGAAGGAATCTCAGCTGATACTGACTTGATTGCGTACAATGAAGTTTATTACAAAGAAGTACAGTATCAATCAGGTATGTTCAAGACAACCTGAGAGAGAATTCAAAGCCAATGTGAATCTCTGATGTACACCTCAAACATTTCACTTTTATAGGCCTGGCAGAGACATCGCCACCATACCAGGCATGCAACTCTACATGGATGGAACCCTTCTACTGTAATACACTACATGTGAAAGTTGTCAATTCCATGAAAACAGGATGAATCCACAAAACCAAGATGAAGCCGTAAAGCTTCAACCTCAAGGCCACAGTATGTTGTAACACAAGTTAGCACACAGAGAAGATGTTTCAAACTAAATAAGAACAAAGTAAAAGATACCAATAGAGAAGAGGTGTTAAACCATATAAGGTTATAGCACAATATACCACATGGTGAATGTAGAAAAGGACATTTGTCGCCAAGGCAGCAAGAGAAAGAGGGAATGAGCAAAGGGAAAAAAACCAAAGCAGTGGCTTTTGTCCATCATCACAAATGTTCCCTCTTCAGAGACAAATCCGGCAAACCAGGAGAGAGAGCTGTGTGAATGGCATTACAGTTTGTTTACAGCACTTGTATAGTCACACTATCGATAGATGTTCTTTGTAGGTATTATTCTAATCTCTCTGAAACCGAATTCAACACAAACACACGATCTCTGATGAATAGACCGCTGTCATGTAGATACAAAGAACCGTTACACTCTGTAGGGTAAAAAGTGGGATTTATATGAAGGCGAGACAATTCACACTGTCACATGATGTTAAAGCAACACGATGATTGACAGGAAAATGTGTAAGACAATGCTTAACGCACACACACACACACACAAAATTTAAAATGGTTATGTAATGATGCAGCTAATAAAAATAGCGTCTCGGGATTGGGATCACTCTTTATAGACATGTTTCAAACAAAGATGCAAAGGTAGTTGAGATCAACAGAATATAAATTTCAGTTTAAAATAGAAATGCAACCGTCCCGTGGGAATGTGTTTTAAAAAAAACAAAAATAAACTTGAAAAACAAGGTAAAAAGAGTAAAAAAAAATTTAAAGAAAAATGTGAACTGAGTTTGCACGCCATGAAAAGAAAAAACTGCCACAAAGCTCTGTCAAATTAGGATGAAATATATGAAATCATGAGAGATTATCCTGAGCCTGAATGTTAGCACTTACAAAAAAACCAAGAAAGTGCTTATCTGACTGACACCTTTTTATTGTTGTTTTTGCAACACAGAAATGCATTTAAATTAAGCAATTTATCTTTGTTACCGAATAGGAGGAAGAAAATAAAAAGCTGTTGTGCAGTTTCTTGCCAAGTGTAGAGCTCGGATATGTTTTTGTGATTAATATCAGTCTGGCAGGTGGACAACCATCTACTCTGCAGCATATCTCTATGTAATCCCAACACTCACGCCGGGGGGTGGGGGTGTAGTATTAATGTATATCTGACTGCATTGTAATGCATGAAATGTTTTTTGAAGAAAAGAAAAAAAAAGAAGAAAAAGCAAATAACAGCATTTGTTGTGTGTTCCAAAACCTCTTACAGTTCAGATACTATATGTTTCTCTGACAGCTCAGATAATATATATTTCTCTAACAGATCAGATACTATATGTTTCTCTAACAGCTCAGATACTATATGTTTCTCTAACAGATCAGATATTATATGTGCCATTTACAGCTCAGATACTATATGTTTCTCTGACAGCACAGATACTATATGTTTCTCTGACAGCACAGATACTATATGTTTCTCTGACAACTCAGATACTATATGTGTCTCTAAAAGCTCAGATACTATATGTGTCTCTAAAAGCTCAGATACTATATGTTTCTCTAACAGATCAGATACTGTATGTGTCTCTAACAGCTCAGATACTGTATGTGTCTCTAACAGCTCAGATACTATATGTTTCTCTAAAAGATCAGATACTATATGTTTCTCTAACAGATCAGATACTGTATGTGTTTCACTAACAGCTCAGATACTATATGTGTCTCTAACAGCTCAGATGCTATATGTGTCTCTAAAAGCTCAGATACTATATGTTTCACTAACAGCTCAGATACTATATGTTTCTGTAACAGCTCAGATACTATATGTTCAAGTGACAAAAGTCTTTATGACTCTGTACTGTCGAGAACAAAAGCAGCAACAGCACAACACTGCGGTCATTCATTTACACCCTTTTAGGACCCATAAACAACCTGTTCCATTATTTTGACAGAAACAGTCTCACCTTGTATGGGATCCTGTTGTTAACACAATCCTCGCCCCTGGAGCAAGGCAGCAGAGCTCTTTGCTTGATGGAACTGGATGGATCCTCTAAAACAACATGCTGTTTTCAGGTAAACTGCTTTTATGTGCGGACAGCAGAAATTTATTGCAGCAAAAATTCAGAGCTTGTTCCAAGATGCTTGGATCTTCCTCTTAGTAAACAGTGCAAAATGCAGTAATCAACATTTCTACATGTACATGTCTAAAAATTATTATATGTTCTATATACATTGTTGAGTTTATACTTACATACTTACTTCCCAAATGTTTCCACCATTGTTCAAACCCAGAGAAATCCATATATATATATATTTTCAAGGTAACAATAGGTTTCATTTTGTCGTCTGCTGCTAACTTCTGGGGTAACACTAGTGGGAGAGTGATGAAGGAAGCTGGTAAATGTGACCAAAAGCAACATTAATAAAACTTTTATAAATCACCTGTCTGTGAACATTTCTGCCTGAGTCAAACAGTTAGATTTTCTTTAGCAGCAATACACAACAAGAAATAAATAAATAAATAAACCCAACGATCTCTCACGACGAGATGACATCATCAAACTATAATTTTTGTTCTCATTTAAAAGGCCTTTACAAACCTCATATTGTGCATGGCATTAATGACATATTGACCTTGAGCAGCAAATGACTGCATTTTAAAGGGAATGGGTTTAAAACACTTTACATAAGTTGTTAGGTTATTACATTATATGATTATTCATTTTTAACCATGATCATAATCTTCACCTAGCCTTTCCTAAATTCAAACCGAAATCACAACCAATTTCTAATCTCAGTGGTAATCTTTGTGCCTCAGTGTAATCTAATCATAATTATAGTATTTTGGCAGAGCACAAAAGGTTAATATGACTTATTTTGTCAAGATTATTGCTTTGGTTTTGAGGGCACTGGCAAAATTTGGTGCACAGATGAAAGAGTCATCAGATCGGAAAATTTAAAAAATGGGTTGTTTTTCAAGGCAACAACAAATAATATATTTGATGTCTCATTTTGCTTAGAGGTCAAACAGAACAGAGACGGGGGCCCGAGTGTCCCAGCATTAAATGTTTAAAGCTAATCAATGGGCCCTTTGTGAGGTATCATTTGTTCAGCCAAAGCAACGAGCTGAGAACACTTTTGCCTTGGGTGGCCCAGTCAGGTGTGTGTGTGCGCTCACAACAACAATCATTTTAGAGTCACTGAGACACACGAAACCGTTACTTTGCCAGAAGCTGAGATTTTCTGGCTTTAAAAGCTCCATTTTCAATCTGCACGGCATTTAGTTAAATTAAAACTACTTATCTCTGAGGGGGACAAAGGTTATTAAAGTTGCAAAACTAGTGTGAATTAGTGTGGAAAGAAGGGAAAAGAGTCAGGACTTATAGACCATAACAAGGGTAATAAACAAAGGCAGACCACAATTTTAACATGTTAAGAAGAGTAAAATTGGAAAACAGTGATGTCCTCTCAAGGAAAATGCACAATAAAGACACAAATACATACAATTAGTCCAAGGACAACTCACAATATATTTAAGCTAATAAACGAGTGCTCTAATACCAGAGTTGACGTGCAGATGGTGTGAATGCATTAATAAACAAGTCTTATCACTTCTCTCTGACACTTTGGGTTGAGTGTTTTGTTGATACAACACTGTGTCATCACTTTAAAGCTGTAAAGATTTTCTATTTACAAAGTTGGCCGTGTGCTGAGGTGGTGGGAACGTTTGCAATCTATTGTTTCAATTTCTCTCGGGAATCCAATGAGCGCGTTTCAGCACACCCAATATGCACCGGTCGCTTTCATTCATTATTAGCAGCTACTGAGTAAACTAATGCAAATGACTTGCTATTTGGGTTTAAGATCTCCTGTACGGTGAGAATGGGGAAAAAAAACACCCTGGAAACACTGTAAAGGTGAATTATCTCTCTGATGTATAAAATATATGATTATTGAAAGCAAAGTGACTCCTCTGATCTCTAAACACTGCTGCACTTTTCTCATTTTCTGTACATTCAACTGGGGCCAGCTTTAAAGGTTTTTTTTATTTTTTTATTTACCACTTGTCTGACTCATTTAAAGAACATGTTTCAAGACTTTAGATGTTGCAGTAAAAGCTATATCAGTGAGGTAATCCTCCGGGAATGGCGACAGCATTTTGCGCTCTATAAAATACATTTCAAGTGGATTCCATTGGCATTTTCGGCCCAACAGTTTTGTGGACACCATGAGAGGAACAGGCCACTGGGGAGCTCTCCCCACACTTACACACCTTCAAGTGTTTTGGGTTTTTTTACGGTTTGCACTCACACTGCAAATAGGAATGCTAAAGCTAGCATAGCAGGGTCACTTCTATGATACATGTAGCATAACAGCTACACTTCCCTGTAATTCCATTTTCCGGGGTTTTATTCCATTTTTTAAGGCCACTGTTATGAGCTGTTGCTTACAAGGCCAACATATTGCACAGGATTTTAAAAACAGGATTTTTTTATTATTAATTCATATATGTTATTGCCTACAATCAATGTTGCACTGCATGCACATAGTTAAACCGGAGAGCTCTGACTGAAACTTCATGCAATCGTTACAGATACAGTTACAGTTCTCATCAAGCAGACGGGAGGAAACTGGTGTGTTTTAAATTGCAGCCTTCAGTTAATAAGCCTTCAGCCAGAGTTCATTTCTATAACAATAACTCTGTTTGCTCACAGTCGTGGATGCAAACAGCACAAAGTTACTGATACAAAATCCAACAGCGCAGTAAAACTTCAAACTGACCTCAGCTCAGTCCAGACTTCATTATCTAAGTGACTCTGGTGTTCGACTTGCGGTGCAGTTGTGCATATTTCTCTTCAAATATCTGCCTGATTGTGACTGTCTGAGCCTTTTGTTTCTACTTTCACCCATAAAATCTCTAAAGGTTTTCTCAATTCAATCAATGTCACATGCTGATTCAGACAGTTCCTGATGCATCTTGTCTCATGATCGATTCGGCTGCTAGATGAGGGTCTGCACAGTCAATACACTCCTTAAATATGTGGTCTTTGCTGTCTAAATGAGCATGTCTGCCCATTTTTCCTGAAGCTAAATGCATTTCATGATGTTTTTCAGGAGCGGTAGAATATCTATATGAATGATTCTCAAATTGGGGTCCAACCCAGCCTAAAGGGGGCATGTTAATTTCCACTTTGCATCTTTTTATAACAGAATGACAGAATGTGTGACTGTCTTTGTCATTTCTTCTATTTATTTCTGTGATAAAACATCCAAAAGTAAATATCAGACAACGTATCCTGGGCCAAAAACAATTATTAAATGGCAGTCCTGTGGTTTTATTGGTGTCAGGTTCTGGGTCCTTGTTGTGATAACGATTGAGTACCACAGATCTATACTAATAAATGCTGCAGGCAACTCTTTTTTATGGTTTTAAAATGGAAACATGTGTTAAGTGACACAGCCACTAAAAACAAACAGTGTGGATGGTCCTTTTAAAATCAAATTAACTTCATAAAACGGTTCAGTGAGTGCTGTGGACTTTATTCTATTTCGATAATAAGGCAATGTTGCAAAACAAATATTTATTTATTATCTCCTCGTTATGAATAACTATTTATTACCTCAGTGTTTTGGAAATACCGATATGTAGTTTGTCATGCCTGTTCAAGCAGAAAGCAACTGTGCTTCTTTATTTTATTTCCAGGAAGCCATGACTCTTTTTTTTTTTTCATTGCTGACACTTAAAAAAAGCATCATTACAAAAGAACATCAAATGAGACTATTTGATCCGGGAACAAAAATAGGATTGTGGCTACTAGTTTTACATACAAAAACAATGTGTTTTTTTTTGGAAGTCTGAAACCTCTGTACCTTTAAAAATAAATTCCTCTTCAGTTTTTGTTTTTGTTCCACTTACAGGCCTTATAGTCCTATTAGATTGCTCGCCTCTCTCGTCTCATCCGACAAAAAAGGAATGTCTGATTGCTTTGGGGCGGACAAAGTCCCACAGAGTAGCTCAATTATTGACTTTGCTAAGTCAACCTTTAACGTACAAATCCTGCTCAGACTCTTGTCCTTGTGGTGGCCGAGGGCCCACTGAAGGCACGCATTCAGCTCACAGTCCAGCAGACATTAATTCCTCTCAATCTTCACACTCAATTTAGTCTTGAATGTTCCTGCCAATATGGCTGAGCCTAGGAATTAGAAGTGGTAAATTATACAAATAACCCCTTAATAGCATGCTGTGCCCGAATGAAGTGAACCCGCCAACGTGGCAGCGATTTGCAGCATGGCAAGTGAAATGGAAGGGCAAGTCCAATCATGTACGTACATGTGCTCAGTGAGCAGACTATGGTGAGATAATGAGGACTGGTGCATTATGGCCAAGTATGGACACTGTCTCTACTTGTTTGTTATTATTGCTTGATTTCCATCCTCACAAAGCAACGCCGAATGTGCATTTGATGATGAAAAAGCAGTCCAGCACTTCTGTTGACCCCATGACTGCGTCAAGACACGAGAGATGGCAAACACTGTATAGCATGAGAAGACAGATTTTCAAAAAGGGAAATGAAATGTGGGGCAGGGTTAAGCTTAGCTGCTGTGAATTTATGAGAGCAAGTGTATTTCACCACCTGTCAGGATATCACTATAATGGCATGCATGAATCAGGATTTCAGAAATTGTTGCTTCAGCCTTTTCCACTGTCCTTCAAAGTTGCAAAAGAGGTGTAAAAGAGTCATATTTATTCATTTTTCACGATGAATACTTTTTATCAGTCAGCCAACTCTCATAGAATGGATTTATTACATGAATAAAGAGTATGTTCAGAGTTGATATTTGGTGACTCTAAGCTT
Organism: Acanthurus leucopareius; assembly: GCA_029814765.1. NCBI lineage: Eukaryota > Metazoa > Chordata > Actinopteri > Acanthuriformes > Acanthuridae > Acanthurus > Acanthurus leucopareius. Next base: position 24,907,011 of record JAQMCX010000001.1, read on the forward strand.
GTCATTCCCCACGAGCAAACACCAACCTCAGCAAGCAGCAACTGGGAAGTCACGATAATAAACTCCCCTCAGGAGAACTTCGACTCAGAGCCCACAGGTGGAGGTTGGGGTGATGGTGGGGTTTATGAAATGCTACAAAAGTGCAGCAGAGGCAGCAGCGAGTGTTTGCTGCAGTGTTATAGGACAGTTAGCACTGCTGCAAAAACTTGCAGCAGTATTTTTTATTTTCTGGCTCCTTTTGAACTGGATTCATTATAGATTTTGTTTCAGAGCTAAAATGACTGATGGAGAAACTTGAGTAACTCAGTCACTTCAAATCCTTGATGCAAAGTTTTTAACTCAAAGCTTTGTTTAATCCACATTACTGTAAACCCTCTGTGTTTCTCTGTTTTTCACGTAGAGGATTATAACTGTAATAATTAAACACGCTCACGCTGTGGACAGATGACTTTATGAAGAACTTAATTGATGGTTCAGACAGCTTAATGGAGGACAAAATAGAAAACTAGCAACTAGTAAAAAGAAGAAACAGATCTAAGAAACTGAGAAAGTGTAGAGTTTGAACATTTTAAGCTTAAATTGAATAAAAACTCAGTAGAGATGACGATGGTTGTCAATTACCAGTGAAGACAACAATTCCCATGGTTCCATGCATCTTTATGACATCATCAAACTGTCTTTTGTTTTCATGATTTTGATTGAGAGACCCCTAGTGGAATAAATTACATACTGTGCATTTAAATAAAGGAAATAAGTTTTATTCTGCTCAAAAAAGACCAAACAAATAAATCTGTACCTAAAGAATTTTACAAAGTAAAAATATGTTCATCCAAATGTTTTTCCAAATTCAACAGGTTGCGTCTCACTTAATGAGATAAGTAATTGATTTGTTTTTTGAAGGCAATTCACTGCTAGGTGTTTATTTTTATTTATATATTTTTGATGTTGTTCATGTCTGTCATGTGTTTTTCTCACTATAGATTTCCTTTCATTTCCAAAACAAAACTTCCTGCAGCAGTTCATGTGCAGCTGTTCCACCTCTCCAGAAATGAGGAGCATCTTCATTAACATCAGCAAACAAATATCCCTCAATGATATTTAGCTTCAAGAAAAACAAAGATGCTAGTTTTATTGCTACGTTATGCTAGTTACCAGTTGCATGTATTTAAGGAGTGAACAGACTGCCTTGACCATCAAATAATAAATCAATCACAAGATGAGACAAACTAAACTACAAGCAAAATATACTTTTACGTGCATGAAGGTGGATACATTTGAACCAAGCAGGCCACCAAATACATGGCAGGGATAGACAGAAAGGCTAACTTTTACATAATAAAATCACAAGACCTGAGGCGTTTAGTGGACAATCTCCTCTTATTAAATGCAGCGATAAGGAGCAGATGACCATCAGTGTATGGACATAAGGTTGACAATGAGTGTGACTAAATGAAGCAGCAGTGTAAGACACCGAATAAGAGCTCAGCACTTAAGATGTAATTATGATATGAATACAAGTCATTGGCACTTGTCAGATAAAACCTTTTACTGAGTTTAAGTAACTTTATTCTGGTCGCTGAATGTGATGTGTGTGGATAAATTACAAAATTAACAATCTCAGCTGTGTTTTTGTGATAAAACAGTATTCAATTTCCACTGAAGAAAATATTAATTAATAGTTGCATGGCCACAGTGAAATAGTTTTCTTTGTGCAAGAGCACAGAAGTTTGAAGGGAGTAAATAGGAAACCTAAAAAAAAGCAGCAACCAGTTCAGCAGGAAATCCAGAATGAACAAAATCACTTCTACCCATAATGTTATGATGTGTATTCCATTAATCAACAGAACAAGAGCACTTTATTAGACATTCCAAACAGCTAAAAGATAAATAAGCTCAAAACAAACAGTTAAAAAACCAGGGAAAGTCCTGCATTGATGGGTCAGTCAGCAGAGGAACAGAAAAGACTGTCAGCCAGCAGGTGAAGCAGGTATATGAAGAGAAGCCTTGCAGCTTCACTGAGCCAACTGGTGGTTTTAACTGCTGTTACAAAGCACATAAACACGAGGTCATTCGACATTAGCACGACGAGAACATCTTACCTTGGTGAGACGATAGCTGAACAAAGAACTGTGAAAAGCTCTTTCTGGAGAGTTGCAGATGTCATAAACTCCACAGCAAGAGATGGAAACTTTCCTCTGGTTTGAACTAACATCAGTGCTTTCACACGGTTGTTGATGATGAATTGGATTATTTTTTTCTCTGTTTAGGCTTTATCAATGACAAATCGACTCAGAAAATGTAAAAAATAACTACATAACATTCATACCACAAGTATCTTTCTATGCATAAAGAATGACTTATTTGAAATAGAGCAGTCATCCCACAGAGCTTCATAGTAAGAGGGAAATCCTTAATTAAAAAGGAGATCTTAGCTGTTTTTCTTACAGCCTAATCTGGGACAGAAAGTTCAAGAACCCCTTCAGCATGCAGTGTACTGTAGGTTAGTGTGTTTTCAGCTCTGCTGTGTGTGTTTGTGTGCTTCTAGTCTCAAGAGTGGAAATAATTTTAGGTAACAGAACATCTCAGGACACCGAACAACAACAGCCAAAAAAAAAAAAAAAAAAAAGAGCTTTAATATGACTAATATTAGCTTTGGCACCTCACGACAAGAATGATCTGAATGTGAAATCAACTACACTTTGCAGAGTTTGCATGTTCTTCCTGTATTTGCGTGGGTTCCTTCCCCCCACAGGCCAAATACATACAGGTCAGCAACTCTAAATTGCCTATTGATGCCAGTGTAAGTGTGGCTGTCTGTCTGCGTTAGCGTTGTAACAGACCTGTCCCGAGACACACTCCAGCAACCTCACACTCCTCAACAGAAATATGTTGACTACAGAGATGGATGACAACACCTCAGGAAGTTTCCCTTCAGACAAAAACTAAATAGCCTCAATGACAAACTGAAGGTTACATGAGAAAATGGCTGCAAATGACTCTTATCTCTGCATCAGTGCTTCACAACTACAGACGATAATGTAAGAAGATTCCAGTTACAGTCCAGTTTTCCAGTATTAAATATTAAACAAAGCTTTTTTCGACTTTGTTTTTTTAAAAAAAGGAAGATTTAAGTAATCATGTAGAGAAAATATCATTCGTTGAAACAGAATTTTTATTCATTAGTTTATCAAACTTTAATAAGGTGTTAATAAATGATTAAACTAACAGTGGACTCAAGTGCTGATGGACCACACAAAGTTTTCACAGAAGAAGAACAGCCTGACACTGCAGTGATCACTGAATTAAGTGACAAAACAAACAGAAGGGACACAGTTGTTCTTTTGTACACACATTTTAAAAAAAAGGCTTCCTCACAAAGATGCATTTATGAAGAAAAACAACCAAAAATGACACAGACTGCATCAGGCATATTCAAGCGGTATCTCTAATTTAATTCATTTGTGAGTCATATGGAGAGCGTATTCTTCAAAAATAGTTTTTATTATTATTTTTTTAAAACTACCAAATAAAGGAGAAACTGAAATGCAACATCTCCATGATTCAAACTACTCATTCTTCCTCTAACAGCTACTTCATAATCCTCTGCTTCTTGCATTTTAAGCAGCAAAGTATCACACTCTGGAGCGTGCGAGGATGATGCAGAAATGGAGCTTGATTGTGCAGAAACTGCCTGGATAATGGTAAACATTGTGGGAAGTAATTGGTAACAGGAGGGCTGATTTAGTGACATAAAAAAAAAAAAAGCAGGAGGCTGAAACGAATTTAGATAAAAGGAGAAATTTTGTTTTTTATTGCTGGGCCCAAAGAGGGCACTGCATTCTAGCTGTGGGATTAATGTATTATGTTGTGTGGTGTGGCCTCATGATCCGTGACTGTGCCTTTTGTTTCTCCGGAACAATCAAAGGTAAAATAAACTCATGGCTCATTTATATTGGAAATATCAGGGGTAATTTACAGATTGCAGGTGTTAATATGCGGTGAGGCTGGGTTGAAGGGAGGGATTGTTGTGTAGTGCAGTGTAGTTTGTGCTATTTAGCTCAAAAAAGTGTATCAATAGTGCCACCACATGGAAAGGTCTGAAAAAATTTTTATGGCTTCCTGTAAACCAACATTTTCTCTTAATAATGCAGCTTCTTGTCTGGATTTCAAGTAACATCCAAGGGAAACCTTATGCTTTAAGCTTGTTTAAGTTGTCAGCATGAAATCAAACACATTTTATGCAAATTATAAAAAGACAGAGCACCAAATAAATGATAGAATATAAGCTTTTTATTTTTAATTCAAAATCTCAGTGGTAAGTAATATGAAATTGAGAGAAAGCAATAATGTTAACAACATCATAACCAGCTAACAAGGCAATAAGAAATCCTATGCAGAAAACCACTTGACAAAAAAAGCAGAAATAACTTTGAAAAATATAGACAAAATATTCAGAACAGTGTTTTGTAGCCAGCAGGTTTTGAGCAGCTCTCAGAAGCTCCATCACAGTTCTTTAGGTTCTTGACTCAGTTCAGACTCATCCATTGCCATATATGGTGTCCACCAGTGGTAACAGCTTTACCAAAAAAATCCCCTCTGACGGAGGTTTAAAGTGAGCACAGTCTGCATCCGTAATACCGTTGACATCTGTTGGTCTCCAGACTGGCTGCAGGGAAGCCAAATAGGTCAAACACGTTAACAATCATGCTCGAACTTCCTCTGGAGGAGCTCATCTGGTGCTCCTCCTCAGACTCTCCACGGTCTGCAGGAAGGACCGCTGGGCTTGGTCCTCCTCCAGGGTGGAGCAGTCCTCCTCCTCCTCCTCGATGATGCCACACTGTACGCAGCGGAGGCGGGGCTCGCGTTGTCCGGCTCTGCAGACACAAGCTGTGGCCAGAGACTGAGGGAACTCCTCCATTACCAAAGGCAGCAGATGGGCAGGGAGCGTGTCCATGCTGGTCGCCATGGTGAACAGTGGCCCAAATGGGAGGATGATGAGCTGAAGAGTGAGTGAAGCTCCACAGTAGACGTGGTGCAGGATGTGAGATTTTAAAACCTTTTGTTTAAAAATTTACGGTGTACCTGCTCTGCTGTCTCCACAAGTTTTAGTGCAGAAGATGCAAAAAATTCGGAAAAAAAATATGTAAAAATATGACACACAGTAATCAGTGAGAACTGTTTACAATCCTGATGGTTCTGCTTGAGGAGAGATGATCTGAGAGATCCTGTTAGGCTCTTTTTTTCCAATCAGCTCTTCACTCTGAAACTCTGCTGTGAAACCAGAGTGTGTGTGTTTGCACCGAGTCTGAGCAAACCACTGACTCTGAGCTCCACCGAGCTCCTCTTTATATACATCTCTGCAACCCACTCGTTTCTTCCTTTGGGCATCCCTCCATACTCACAGCTCCTCTCCCCTCCTACATTCTCCGTGATGACACATTTCCGCAGCTTCCATACCAGTACACCGGAATGATCTCCCAGAAACTGTTGGCATGGGAACCGGACAGTGATATTTGGGGAGGGAAGAGGCAGGACACGAAAACGCAACACTTTTGTGTGGACTGTGAAAGTGACGACTGATCGTTATGGGAAAACATCTCCAGGAAGTTAGAAGTTAGAAGAGCCGGATGATACCTCGTAAAAGTGCACAAATAAGGTGATTATTTTTCCACAGAGCAGTTTGTGGACTTTTTGCAGTGAATATTCTGGTGTGTTTGGATCTTAAAGAGATGCCACTTCACACTTGAGGAGATTTTCAGACATGATACCTTGTTTACATGTGATTTCTGATCCAGGATAAACCAAATTTTATCCAACTCTTTCCTTCTTAGGCTTTTCTGCTAATTTAGCATAAAATAGACCAAAATGTTTCCCCATCAGGACTCTAAATCTTGCAGCCATGGTGGCCAAAACACAAGAGACAAGAAAGGTGAAACCATGCAAAGTCAGAAAGAGACGATGACTGGATGAAGTTATTTGAATCATATTTATTACTGGCTGAAAGGACAAATGCAATGCTGTTTTCTGGTGTTAGTGTATCCTGATGGTAACCAGGTGTTCTGGTTAGCCTGAATTTTATCCAGAATAATACCCATCACAAGTTAATCAACACATCTAATGTCTTTACTCTTTACAGAAGTACGAGACTCAGAACTGAAGTTGGTCCCCTGGATGCTGCACATAAACAGTAAGAATGACACAAGTGCAATATAAACTACCAGTGTTACTGACAAACTTTATGAACACATAAACTCAACAAACACATAGTTTTTTTTACATGATCATGCTAAAGAAATGTATCACGGATTTTAGATCGTTTCATTGGTTTGTTTTTTTTCTGTACATTTGGTTTTTGTTCAACATTTTAATAAACGCAGGTGAAGAAATTGAGATTAGTGACACGCTTCCTGTCACACACACTCTTTAAACCGCGTTTCGCTTTATCTTGACAGAATTTACTGAAATGTGTATAAAAGTATGGCGTAGAAACAGCAGTATTTTTAATAATGTGCCATGACTTCCTCCTCTGTGCTAACTCTTCATCGACAGAACCTCGTATTTCTTTTAAAGATGAAATGTAGTTCGGTTAAATTATACATGCAGTTCCTTCACACCACATCAATACTGTAGAGAAAAATATTAAGATGAAAAAACTCAAGTCATTTTCAATCCTTTTGAGTTGACGCTCAAGACGGAAAGTTTTAAACCTAAGTGCTTTAAAACTTCTGATATGAAATTAAAAAAGACCTCAAAAAATAGGAGAAATTAGAAAAGCCATTAGCACAAAAAAATTATTTCAGCCTTTTCAAATCTTGTTAGCCAGTTGTTAAGTGCACTAGAAAGTGTTGGAGGTAAGTAAGTACCACCTCAAGTGTTCTACTTAATAGCTTTAAGGTTGTCCATTTAGCTAAAAGCTGGTCCATGTTCTCACAGGACGTTCAAATGTACGGAGGCCTCGAACGTCACACAACATCCTAATTATAAGTATCCTTTCCTCAAGGTGAAGGCTTGGTTTTTGATCATGTTTTGCAGATGGATGGATTATTCTGGGTACTGTTTTTTTTTTTTAGTTTCCGCATTAGTTCCATACATTAAAGCTGATCATTCGATGAAGAGCGCGACCTCGTTCTGTATTTTTCACACAACTGTTGGGATTGAATGCATGTTAGCAGTGGCTGTGCTGAGGATGCTGCCTCACATCATTCATGACTGGGAGTATCAGAGGGAGGGAAACTGAGTTGCTGCCCAGAAACTGTCACGTTTTCTCTTCCTGGTCCACGATGATGGTAGTCGGACGAGTTGTTAACACACCTGGTCCCCTCTGTCTGTCGCCGCCGCCACCGCTGCTCCCAGCCGCTGATGATCCATCTATCCCTGCTTCTGCTTCTTGAGGTAACGAGCGCGCTGGGACAAACCCATCCCCATCAGGTAGTTGTTGAGGACCTTGGCAGGGAACAGAGCTGTAGTCACCCAGCCCTACAAAGGGAAATTACATGGTCAGCTGGTGGCATTTACAAATAACAGATTAGCATTCATTATTAATTTCCAACCCACAGGAGGAACAACTGTGGCAAGCAAGTTTATTCAAAAGGAAAAAAATCAGGCAATTGTGCTGTTTTAAAGACTGCGTTGTTCTCAGATAATGCCAGACTTCACAGCCATTTTGTGACAAGCTTCGACAGGATCTGTACATCTTGTGCACAGATCAGCCAACAAAATCTTGTTGCAAAATCTTATCTTAAAGACAACATCTCTGCCGTTTTTAAAATTACTTGATTATAAAATATGGTAATCTTAGCTAGCTGGACAAATCTTAAGCTTTGCATCTTCTTTTCATTTTCTATTATTATCTCACATTAATATCAGGTAAGATTGTTTTTAAATTTCACATAACACCTGCTGCCAAATCAGTCTCAATGAAAATAATGCAAATACAAACGCACTTTGATGATGTTCTGATGTAGCGTGGAATCATGGGATTTGTTTGTTCCCTTCTTAAACAGCCACTAATGCAGATAAAAAGTCTATTTGACATCTTATTGTGTGAATTTGATCAGTTACACACATAAACCCGACAGATAACAGTATAGCTGTTTAAAAGGCGGAGAACCCCCTGCTGTTTTTAATCCTTTTTTAAGTAAGAAGCTTTATGAAGCATCATTAATGGTTCTTTCATTAACTTACCATTGTACCATATTCAAGTCCTTACCAATAGATTTCCTCTTAATTGTATTCTTTTCATCTCTCACGCTAAATTACTTCAAATCTGAAAATTTGTTATTTTTCTAAATGGTTATATCATTAAATCCACAGAGTGATAATAACAGATAATTAATGGATTAATATCGATCTCCTGACAGTCATTTTAATGTTAATCATGATTTGTTGTCATACCTGTCCAGCTGAAAATGATTTGACCTTTGTTTTTGCATATCTGGCAAATACTTGATTGAATTTGAACCTGTGTTGCATATTTATTTACTTTCACCGTTGCAGGTTGCTTAACATTGCATCTTATTTGCGCCACCAAGAAATATGGAAACAAATGAGCTACAGCAAAGATGACAGGACGTCTATTGTTGTTTATGAGCGTGTGTGAGGTTGCAGATTGCAGCTTTGCAGCAGTCTCAAGTGTCTTCAGGTGAATTGTGGATTATTACAGAAAGACTGGCAGAGCTGTGCCACACAAATGAAGCGAGAGGGATTAGCAGATAACAACCACTTGTCTCCAGCTTGTGGTTCGGTTAAACGTGGAGGCTGATGACAACAAAGATCTGCGTTTACGTCATCTGCAACAAAAACTGCACAGGATCAACAAAGGCTCGACTCTGCTGAGGATGATTTATTGAACACCTGCGTGATGAAATGGATGGTTGTGGTTGGTTTTTTATGTTTATCAATAAACATGCTTATTGATATTCTGGCCACATCGTCTCAACTGAACGCTTGTGTCTCCACAGAATAATTACAGTGCTAGGTTGCAGACAATACAGCAAGGTAGCCGAGCATCCCTTTCCATTATTTTAGAGGACGTTTAGCAACTGTTGACACAATATTAATTTGGTGGATGGAGATGAGCAGATAGGGAGCTCCTTTTTTTGCCCCTGTTGCTATTAGGGACCTTGACTGCCTGTGGCACGACTCTCAGTTTTCCCAATAAGTGTTACAGTGTTCCAGATTTATTACCTCTACTGAGAAAACCTGCTACGTTAGAGTGGTATTACTCGTGTGCGCTCCAGCTGTGCTCTCCTACCAGCCAAATACTCGAGGTACATTTCAAGCGCCCGGGCTGATTATATAAAAGGCCTACAATATGTGGAGGAAGATCTGGCTTGTGGTGCGAGCTCCAACTGGTGAAAACAATTTCAGCACATCTTGAGTCATTCTCTGTGGTCAGTTTAGTGTCCACACAGATGATAAAACAGTAGAGATCCTTTGTTCGCATCAAATGCCAGTCTTCATAAAAAAAAACATTGTTAACTATTTGTCAGGCAGTGAATATAAAGCTCTAACAGGTACAACCACGATGCTAAAGAAGTTTAGAGGCTGTGGAAAATAGAAATAAAACAAGATGTAATAATTAGTTAATCCTTTTTGACATGTACTTATTTGCTAACAGTACAAAGGCAATATGTTCATTGCCACATCTCAACTATCTTAACCTCATTCATATTTCTTATTCTGAATTTGATGCCAGCAACAAAATTTAAGTCGGGACAGTTGTAACAAAAGACTGGGAAAGTTGTTCCAAATGATCTGTTTGAAAAATTCCACAAGTAAACAGGTTTATTGGGGACATGTGATGGTATCATGACTGAGAACAACCAGGCTCTGTTGTTCAAAAGCGTCTATGTGGAGAGGTTGAAACACATGACTGCATGAAGGGAATGACGACATGAGGCTTAGTGACACTTTAAAAACTGTTGTCGCAGCAGCAGTTTCTTTGTAAACGATTTCATCATATTATCTACAATTCACACGATGTCTTTGTTTTTTTGATTGAGGGTTGTAGGACAAAAAAAGGATGTATAAAGGAAGTGCACCTAATTTCTGTCTCCTCAGCAGCCTGAAATGTGGGTCATCTTATTCTAAACAGAGTTCGTTTGGCAAATGATGCAGAGAAAAGATAAAGGTGCCCAAACTAATATCAGTATGAGACTGACTGATATGTAAACATCATGCAAACAATATAGAGAAAGCGGAGTTAAAATTTACAGAGAAATCAACACCAATTTCTGTTTAAAAAAATAAAAGGAAACTTAAAATCTAACTTAGTTAAGATCTAATGCATGATTTACATGTGATTCTTTGCCATTGGAATCACATACCCAGACTTACAATAATAGCGTGGGGCAGGTAGCCGTTGGTTTGGGTCTGGAGTCCCACCGTGTTGAGCTCGGCTGAAACATAGCGCTCTGGACTGGGTTTGTCCAACGTGGCCCGTCGGATCTTGCTGAGCTTGGTTGCGACAAAGAAAGGCAGAACGCTCTGGAGACAAAAAAAAACCCCAGGAAACTCATCGATTACAGAAACAAACAAGGGTCCTGTTTCAGTGTTTGGTAAAAGTATTGAGACAGTGTTAAGACATAATGTTTATTTTCTTAGGTTTTAAAAAAGTATTTCCATTTAAAGTGCATCCTTCAGCTGTGATTATGAACCACTCAGCCTCATCAGAAGCGTGTACGCCTGTGGCAGCAGAACGGAGATCGGGTCATGATTTACCTGGATGATGATGCCTTTGCTCTTGTATTCAGCCTGCAGTCCTCGTGAAAAGAAGTCCACAAATGCCTTGATAAGATAAAAGCAGGTTGTTTAGGGCCAAAACTATATTTTCAGAAAAAAACAAACAAAAAAAAAAACCCCAATGGCTTCAAACAACAAAAAGCCAAAGGGTTTCAATTTGCAGAGGAATCAAAACTAATCAATACACAATGTGCTTTGCAAAAAATAGACAAGAAGAAATCTGTGCAAGTTCACACACAATGTACTTTCACAGTGTAAATGGGGGTTTTAATGAACTGAAATGATCATTAAATTAGGCGTTAAACTCAAAATTCACCTTCGATGTAATTTAGATTTAGCATTTTTAAACCTGCGGTACAGAAACCAGGATTTAATTGATAAACATGACCCAGCATTAAGACGCCCACCAATTAATCAGCTGAAACTGTGGACAGCCGGCTGTTTTTTAGCTGCAAACACACATGAGCCGGTTATTAAACATTATGACGCCACATGCTCCCATAAACATTTTTAATTGGCACACTACCTCGGGACCTGAGTTAGTCAGCGACTTATTTATATTCAACAATTAAAACAGCAAATATGAAAAAAGACGATCCCTCCCTTTATCTCTGCATCCAAACGAATAATAAACCAACATCCATCCTCATCAGCGGAGAAGTTTTCGCCTCGACGTATGTGGGCAGATTAGACAGAATAATTCATGACACGAGAACAAAGATGGATTTGCCCTCATGGGCTGCAGTGTATGGGAAGATGTAAACTGTTTCTGATGCCGAGATGCTTCTATGCATAACAGTGTGGTTAACAACCAAAGAGAAGGTCAAATACTATGTTTCGTTTACCTTGGTGGCTGAGTAGATGGTGAGGAGGGGGACGGGGTACATCCCACTGGCAGACGAGATGTTCAGGATGGCCCCCTTCTTCCTGAAAAAACACAGAGATAAGAGCAAAGGCTATTTTACACTAGAAAGAGAGTCTGAGGAAAAAAAAGGTGACAGAGACAAACACTTCAACCTGAGATCAATCCCAGAATGATGAGGGAACATTGTGTTGTGTTTGCTTGCAAGCTGGACCCAAACTGCAGTGTGTGTGCGTGCGTGTGTGTGCGTGTGTGTGTGCATCAAAGGGGAGCTGGCAGATATTGATAAGATCAAAGTTACAGTCCCATCAACACCTAAATATTTACAATGTGAGGATATTTCTTGCTCCGGCTTGCGGTGCTTTCATATGTACGATGTGAAATTCTGATGCACATATTTCAGAGTAAATAAATGTACGGTGCAGTTTTGTGATTCAAACTTGATCGTACAAGCTTTTCATGTCTTCAGGTTTCCATACTAAACTGCTCAGTTCCTGTACTACAAACTGATGCTTCATTAACATGTGAATGATTTTATTTTGTTGTTGTTGGTGGTTTCGTTGTCAAAACTGATGTTAAACCAAAATATGATAAAAGTATACAAATTAAAAAAATCACACTGAGATAAATTAAAGAAACATTTAACATTATGATAAGTGCAACCGCCACAGAAAAACCAACCAAAACAACACAGTGTTGTTATTATACTTCTGTCTTTGTATGGTTGACACAAGTGTTTGAGCCTTCTGTCCTTCATCAGAGCAGAGATGGAAATACAACCAACTACTCTTCAATACATCTGTGCTAGTTAACACATTATTGTTGGTGTTAATTACTGAAGATCCACAGAAAGACATCAGTAATGGACTAAAAAAATGACTGACTGCTGAGGTTAGAAAGACTCACCTTTCTACCATTCGAGGTAAAACAAGACGTGTCATCTGGGGAAAAAAACGAGAGGAGAAAGAGAAAGAGAAGGTGACAATTGTGAGAAACAGAGTAAAAGTCTATCAATGTGTGTGTGGGCTGTGGACAAGTGTGTGGAGGTGAGCATCCACATTTGTAAACAAGTGTGTGTGGGTTGTGTGTGAAGAGGTGATCGGAGAAGGAAGACAAAGAGAGAGAGGAAGTGATAATGATAGCACATGGAGCGGTTGAAAGAAATATTGAATGACATAAATTAAGAGCTAAGAGAGTGGGTGGACTTAAGCTGTTGCTCTGGGAACTGCTGAAGTTGGGAGAAGAACGACGGAAGTGACTTACTATGCTTTATGTCACTGTGCTCTGTGTGTGTGTGTGTGTGGAAGTGTGTGGAAGTGTGAGAATATCCTTCACGGACCGTGAGAAGACGTGACAGTTGATCTCAACCTTTATCAGCCATTCGAAATCAACCTGGACAGACTTAATAAATCAAAGGCAACCCAGCTGTCACAGTGGGACACCTTCACATGTCCGTGTTTACAGAGCCTCTGTTTTGCAGACTGATATCAGACCACATATTCAGAACAGTCCATGCTACAGGTCTCGCCACTGACTTGCTCCAGTGTTGTGATTCTGAATTACTTTGAATTTAAGCAGTTTTTTTTTTCCAGACAGACCGAGAAAAACGTGCAGTCCTCATTAGAGGCGAAGCAGATCCATTCACACAGACGCGGGGCTGTAATCAATCCCAAAAGTCTCTCCACTCAATATGAACCCCAAGGGCAAATACAGATATTTTAAAATCTGTTTTGTTTTGTTTTTCCCTTTGACAAATGAGAAGAAAACATCCTTTTCTGTTGTTCGGACTCGATCGATGTTTTCACTCACCTGGCACACTGATGTTATGTTCACGTTGACCATGGTGTCGATGAACTGGAACAAGAACAAGAGCGTTACTACAACTCGGCCAGTGTGTGTGTGTTTACTTATTCATGTCACTGTTCAGAAATGAAGATAATTGTATAAACGGTAGCAGGTTTTTAAAGTTTTTACCATGCTATTTGTTAAAGTACAAAACATTTTCTTAAGTGCCAAAGGCTGTTTGGCTAATAGCAGCAGTACGTTAATGAGGACAAAGCACACAAATTCTGCTGCAAATGAAGAGTTCAACTCCTGAGTAACTAAATCTCACCATGAGCTAACTTTGCTTAATTAGGATTTGCTGCTACAATAAAATAGCTTATGGTGGCTAATTTTAGAAACTCTTTAGGTAGATACTGTTATGCAACAGACATTTACTTCTTTTTTGTCACACCACACTGTCATTTGCCACTTTTGACCACATTTCTGCAAAAAAAGAGGGCGAAATCACTTCAGACGAGCCAGATAGTTTGATTACCACGTGTTATCTATTACAGACTGATTATCCAGCAAAAACTAAATTCAAATAGTTGATGAGGTCAAACTCATCAGGCCACTTTTGTTCTGTATCACTTTCTATGAAGCTCAGTTCTAAACTAAATCTGTCTATACATGGAAATGAAGAGGATCTGGTTTGAAGTGGAGTTACAAACAAGACAAAATAACACACATTATGTTAAAGGACATGACATCACATCTGTTCCTAGTAATTTTCTTTTTTTTTTTTTTTTAAATCTTCACATGCCTGCACTGTCACATTTATTATTTAAACAATTTAAGCAGTAATAAAACTATAACTTACAGTGTCGAGGTTGGGGACCTGGAGGAAGAATTCAGGGTAGGAATATCCTATTCCTACATTGTTCACTGTAAAAAAAAAGAGAAAAAATAACATCATTGCGTCATTTTAAATACAACATGATGTTAAACTGAAGAATTAATAGGAAAATTCATGAAATATGGAGTTTAGAGTGTTATTTCTCTTTCTGATCTTAGGAGGGCAGCAAAGGGCTGAAGGAGTTTGGCTAAATTAACCTCATGATTTTATGAAAATGTCAGTTTATTATAGCAGATTATACCACATTCCTGATGTCTGCAGGACATGATTAAGATTGAATTTACCATCTCATCTGACCAGCTAATGTCATTTTATAATCATTTGAGTCAGGTGGACAGAACGGCTCCTGCAGTCTCACCCAAAACTCCAATCTCCAGGCCTGCGAGTCCATCTTCGATCTTTGAGTAGATATCTACACCACTGAAGTCTGCTGCGATGGTTTTGGTCTCCACACCACATTTGCTTGCTGGGGGCAAAAATATGTGTCAGCATTTTCATTTGCATAAAATTTTAAGAAACAATGGAGGAAACTGCAAGTAACCTGTGTAATACTTTCATAAATGACCACAGTCATGACCGGAGTCACTTGGAAAAGGAAGAACAGAGTGGAGGGAAAAAAAAATAAAGAATTAAACCCTGAAATAATCCTTCATCATAAATGAGGATATCCCTCCCTCAAGAGAAAGCTTTCATTTAATTGGACAGATTCACTTTCGGCTCCAGCAGGAGGCTTTACGGCCTCATAACCAAAAGCATAAGACTCCAGCTGAATCTCCACTCAATAAAGGATCACTTGTGAAAAACACGCAATTCAATGCAATACAGTTTAGCCATTTGTCATTCGGCCCCATTTGACTCTCACACAGTGCAATACGGATGCAACATTTCAGGTTTCGGATAAATGAGGCCATACAACTGCATGGATCATGCAGACTAAACTCCACTTTGGCAGCTGTCATACTTAACACTATATTAGTCTTGTGCCTTTGGACCACAGGTACTGTTGATTTCCCTCGACTCAAAAATGTGGGATTAGTTCCACTGATGGATTAAATAGAGTTAATATTGAGCCTCATAAGTGCGTTACAAAGTGATTTACATGAAACCTGTCTCCAGAAATCTTCGCTGTCCATCGATTATCCATGTCTGGAAACATTTTTTGAGTACATTAACACGGCATTGTAAAAGATGGAGGAAGTGAGAAAAAAACAGATAGGACTCACAGATCGCCTTGGAAACGTCATCCAGCTTCTCCTGAGAGCGGCTGATCAGGACGATGGCGAAGCCTCTGCGGGCGAGCTGCACGCAAAAAAAAACATGCCAACAAAGGCGTCACTTGTGCACTTCAACACGTAAGCATCCATACAGGCAGCGCAGGAATACAAGTCTTTACTTTAACCTGAGGTGATGACTAACCTGCAACTGTGAATATAAAAGTTGCTTGAAGAAAATATCAGACCAAAGTCATAAAGGTGAAGGTTTGAACCTGTGATGTTCGTTTTGTTAGCTTGAACATTTCTGTTTGTGTACTTTTTAAAAGTCTGTCAGAAAATAAAGTTCTGTCTCTGTCTGAAGTTTATCTCGTGACAAAATGAGGTAACTTGCAGGCAGAGAGAGAGTTGGATATTCAGCCTCTGTCCAGCTTCTGTCTATGAAACAGCTACAAACAACACAGTTGGCTAGATTTCCTATCAATCAACAACAGGTGAGTTCATGCTGTTGTAGAAGTTTGTTGACCTGTAGAGATTAAGCGATACCATTTCTACCTTGAGTCCCTTTAATGCACTGCAAGTCTGAACTTATCTAGATGTTGCAGGGAAGAGCTGCATGTGAGAACAACAATGTTTGAATCAGGCTCAAAAAACAATGAACTAACTTTAACCTGCAAGCTCTATAAGAGAGAGTCTGTGTGATGTCTGATTTAGCCAGAGTGTGATCAGAGTTGGTAATTGACAGAATTCACAAAGCGTGCTGACTGTAAAATATAAATATACATATGTGTGATTTCTATACTTTTTATACATTGTCATGCACACCATTATGAAAGATTTCATAATGCATTCATGTTTGAAAGAGACAGACATTCCACCTCTTGTTTCACTGAGGCCCTGTGTTGTTTAGCTCAGAGGTATGATAAAAATTTCCAGAATCCAGGGAATCTTACCTCCTCTGCATAAGCTTTCCCGATCCCGTCTGTGGCTCCTGTCACAACTTGAAAGATAAAAAAAAGGACAGACAGAGACTGAATTAGCAGGACAAAGTATAAACTGTACTAAATCACACATAAAAACACATGATTTTTTAAGGTTTTATATTGTCATCCATGTTCACTCTTTATTGCTGTAGTTTCATAAACATAGGAATGACTCAACTGGCTGATTCATCAAAGATTTGACAATTAAATGATGTTGTCCTACATATTTTCTTTATTGGTAAAAAAAGAGGAAGCGTTCCCGAAACTCTAAAAAACTCTGGATCAAGAAAAGACAAAAGAGTGTGGACAGGGATTTCTACAAATATTCACCTGGACATTAACACAGTGACCGAGTAGCCACACGTTTAAAGTCTATCTGTATTTAAGAATTAACTTGCGGCTGTGAGAACAGTTTAAACAGATGTTCCTGCTGTGTATAAGCTCGGTGTCAGACCATGCCTTCACAATCTGCAGTCTGAAATGTGCTCTGCGGGCTTCAGCTGCTGTTTGAAAAGAAATATTTCCACTGAGGAAAATATTTTAAAATTTAAGGCCAGAGATGATACACCTCTGCCGCTGAGCACTCATAAAAACAGATTTGTTTTCTTTATCTTCCTTGGTGTCAAATCAAGATGAAGACAGAAGACCAGGGGAAACTAAGCAGCACCATCGACCTTAGATTAACAGACAAAGAGCGCCACCTCCAGGAACTTTAAACCCACAGAAATACCTGGAAAGGGTAGGGCAAACCAGCAATGACGGCCAAGCACAAAAAGCCTTGGCAAAATAAAATATATAGACGTTCAAGGGTAAAAGGGCTGCATGTCGGTATAGAAAGATGTACTGCAGAACAGGGTGTATGGGGAGCAGCCGAGGTGAATAAGGAGGACAAAGAGAAGAGAGAGGTGGAGAGGGAAAGTTGGGTCCTCTCTGTCATCAGTGGCAGTCGAGCGGACGGATGCCCTGGAACTGCCTGGCACAAACAGCAGCAGCAACAGGGGCCTATTTTTAGCCATTCCCATATTTCAGAAGGAACTATTCATCACACCTCTGGCTAAATATAACAAAGAGTGGATGGGAAGTGGGATGGAGAGTCAGGGCGTTGCAATATGTCCCCGTGTAACCTAAAAAGCTTGGCTTGAAGAGCAACGTTCGCTTAATTCTTGTACTTACTTATGCACTGCTCTTCCTCTCTTGTTCAGTTGTTTCTTACTATTTAATTGTTGATGTTTTACTTTTTGTTTTTTGGCACTATGGTTTGGTTTTACTCCTGATATATGAGTAAATCTCCTCACATATGAGGTGGATGTTGGTGGGCTCAGTTTGGTCAAAACACAGCAGTCTGGGAGCATCAGCTCATTGAAAAATGCAAAATAACATCTCAGTACTCCTTCACTGCAGGGTTGGTCTGCTCTGCAAGGTCTGGCTGACCACTGCAGTATGAGGTCAGGTTGCACTTCTTTAAAAGTTGAATCTGGTTTTTTTTTTTTTCAGAAACCCCTGCACAGCAAAACCAGACTACTCGCCTAAAATGAATGGGTGAACTTCCTTTTTTTGACACAACACTTTTGGCTCATTAAATATACATGCAAGGTGCACCAACAACATCATCATCATCATCATCATCATCATCATCATCATCATCATCATCATCATCATCATAATCAAGTGCAACTTCTATTCAAAACAAACATCAGTAGCTGAGACCAGTTAAGAAGTTAAGAACAATGTTGACAGAAAAAAGGTTCAATGTGTTTATTTTTTATTATTTATGGTCTGCTGGCTGGTTTATTGCTTTGTACCAAAGATCTACCATCCTCCATTGCATTTTCTATACCTAAAAAAAAAAAAAAGCAAAATTGTTGATCTTGGCTTAACTGTCATTGATTCATTGCATAAAAATCCATTTAGCTTCCTGGATCATATTTAATTGTTTTGGGTTTCGGTACCTGAAACAACACATCACACTGTTTTCGGGCTGAACACATGGTGGTAAACCGCTGAGTTTTAAAGGCTTGTTAGATGCAACAACAAGGAACAGCAGTTTATGATACAAGACAGGCTTTTACAACTCTGTAAAGCTGCAACAACTGAATATCCTCCGTTTCTACGACCGTCTGTAGAATCACAATGGATGCTTGTTAAAGTTGAGGTGGGTGTAACTTTACGGCCAGAGGACTTTCTTTTTTCTTTATGTTTTTTTTTTTTTGTTTGTTTGCTTTGATACAATCTTCTCTTCCTCTCTGAAAACTCCATACCTCACCGCATGCATTTGGATTATTTTTATGTAAGGTTATAAGAGGCCAGGAAATGCTGCGGCAATAAAAACAGAGTTAATGGCCTGTCGTGTGAGACTTAAAAAGGTCAGTCTCAGCATTGATACTGATCTGACATATTGGCTCAGTGCATCCCTGATTCAATCATTTCTTTTTATTACGCAGCATTTTTCTTAATTTAAGGACTATAATCTTTTTATATATTTTACTGCATAGCATCATCATTATGGTATGAATCATCAATAATGTTGTTCAAATATGGGGGTTTTTTATCATAATACTGCTCAGTCATATTGCTGAGCACTGCACACCTGATTGCTGTTTCCATGAATCATTGCTTGTACGGTTGCCACAATGTCTAATAAAAATTTCCCAGTAGAGACAAAATTTATCTTAAGTAAATATTTTGGGGGTTTTTTTGACATTACTATTCATTTCTACTCTTCCTTCTATCTGCCCTTTGCTGTACCCATCTCCCCTTTGTGTGATCTTCCTGAGTACAGATGATGCTGAGGTGCAAAGCATCCTCTAGGGCTGCAGCAGAGCCAAACAGAAGGGAGTGGGGGAGGAAAGAGGAGAGAAAAATGACAAACACGAACACGGGGGATCCTGGGGCCAACTAAAAATAGCACAGAGAAGAGGAGGGGAGAGTGATGGAGAGTCTGCAGGCACAATGATGAGGGAAACATAGGCCGGTTATTTTTAGACGTTTTAAGAATGAAATGTTTTGCAGTCAGAACAGGAAAAAAAAAAAGCCTTTACAGCTGAGTGCACGTTCCCTTTAGTCAAATAAAACAAAGGCTATTTTAAGATCTGCTGCCTTCTACAAAAGTAGGTTAAACTGGCTAGGTGTTCTGATGAAAGTGCTACTCTGCGTTCCTATTTGAGGGTTGGGTTTGATAGCCAACATCATTTTTATTGTTGGATATGATTAAAGGACAGGAAATAAATCACCTTATTACATTTCCTGAACTTAAAAGGAGACATAATGAGGATGTGCTCCACATATCAAATTTTCCAATATTTGAGACAAGCCAAAGTCCTGCTCTTCTTTCCAAATGCCCCTTTCCTTCTTTTTTAAATGTAGTTGTAGGGAAACAAATTCATGCTGAAATATCTAGGAGAGGAGATGTTTTTATTCAATTTGAAAATGTGTATTTTTGGTCTGTTTTTTGTTGGGAGAACTCATCTAAAGAAAAGTTTCAGCCCTAACAGTTCTTGATCAAGCAAATGTGCTGTAAAGATTAAAACTTCTGTTAGTTACTGGATTGATACTGATGGCACATTATTTGTTTCAACCAAATTTCAAACATTTTCTGGTACAAACTTTGCAAAAGTGAGAGTTTGCTGCTTTTCTCCTGTTTTATATCTCAGCAAACTTAATATCTTTGGGTTTTGGACTGTTGTTAAGAAAGAAACAAAACATTTAAAGATGTCACTTTGGGCTTTGAGATATTATACTGAGAATGTAGCACTGAGGTCTGTAATTTTATACTACACAAAGAATAATTGCAGAGTATCAGATTAAGAAAATAATTATTAGTTGCAGCTGTAACATAATGTGACATTGCACAGAGAACAGTGAACAGTGACTGCAACTCCTGAAGTTAAACTGTTTAGCTGTAGACAACAGGGAAGCTCACTTTAGGTGCACTTGTAATAAACGAGGATAGAAGTGATAAAAAGTCTATTAGGGCATATGAAAGTAAGCATATATCACAAAAGGAGAAACGCCAACCTGTTTCAGTTCACACTGGGTTTCCTAAGGGCCTGGTGGGAAGAAGGTTTCAAACAGAGAGGTGTTTTATAGTTTGTAATATAGATGAATAGTAGCCAGGAGGCGAAACTACACCTGCATGTCTCACAAATAATGTACTTAAAGTTTATGGTGTGGAAAATAAGAAGTTTAGCAAGTGTTCAGCAAGTGGGCCTAAAGTAAGCCTGCTTCTATGAGTGTATTTCTGAAATATTTGCAAATTTGCATCACTTATTCAAGCACCAACTGAACTGAAACTATAAATTTATTTTTACATACATGTTAACATATTTTTTAAACAAGCTGCCTTATAGTTACAACATGACCAGGCAGCTATTTCACTAAGAATTGAAGCATTGTCTCAGACAGCAAACTACCACCACAGTGTTTCTCTGTGAAACAGCCACAGACTCCGTCTTTCTCTGCCTCACTCTCAGTGTGACACACATACACACACCAAAGAAGTGAGCTGTGGGTACCAGTGAACCAGAATCCCGAGGATCATGCGTCTCATTTATGAATGGCTCTAGTCATGTTATATAATCAGGCTGTCCTCTCAATCAAGTCCACTTCACTGAGACAAAGTTTGTGAATGAACACAGCAGCCGAGGCCAACGGGCTCCTTCGCCTCATTGGATATTCTGAATCATTTTGCATGTGTAATCCAAAACCAAAAACCCATCTGACGCGCTTCCATTTATAGCTGCACGCGAAGAGATCAAAGGCTGCTGCATCCTCCAAACATTTGGGTTTCTCAAGCAGACTGATGTGAGTCCGACTGCACAGACTGAAACAGACTGTCATGAAACATATAAACTAGTGAGGAGCAAAGTGTCCAGGTTAAAAAGTAAAATGCACAAATAAATTTATCTGAAAATGTATGAAAATTATATCCCAAAACAGACTACTGACAAGCATTTTGCAATGTAACTGTAATATGATTACTTAAACTACTTCCTATTTCTTTTTAAACTGCTGTGTGTCTGTTCATATTAGTCACTATTCATTAAACTTCACAAACCTGTGGTTTTATTTTGTATGTGAACCTTGTACATCGAACTGGCCAACATTAAAGCAATCTCAGTAGTCTATCTAAAGGTTTAAGGTTCAGTCAGTGTGCATGCAGGCAGGACAGATGGACAGTATTCAGTCTGATTTGATAATCCCTTCGAGCTGTAATCCAATCACAAGATTTCCTACAGTTTACACTGGATTACAAAAGGCTGATCATTCCCTGCCCTCCCTAATTTCATGTCAAAAGTATCACAGACAAATGCTAAAGTCTGCTGTTGCTAAAAAAAAGAGGCCATAATGTGCAGCACGTGTGAGCTGAGGTCATATCAGAAGACCGGAGACTTCGCAATCATCAGTGTGAGCCATTAAACAGCCAGTGTAAACTTATTATGCAAGACAGCGGTGACAGTGCAACAGTCAACTGCAACAGTCCTGTGATTAATCTGGCAGGATTTCTACATTTACGAAGTTTATAATTTCAACCTTTGCTTAAATTGTCAGAAAATGTGTTTATTCAACTGTGTTTTAATTTCTGGTCAATAGATAGAAGTTGAAGTTGCACTGGATTGCATTAAACTAAGAGTTTCTCATTTTTGTCTCTGTCATTTACATTCTTGAGGGGGACAGATTATTAAAAACACCTTAGTATAATGTAGTTCAGTGGAACATTAAATGATTATCAAACTATACCCTCAACCTGAGGGTGTATCTACTACAGAACTATTTCATTAAGTGGTAAAAATGAATTTTCTACTTATTGTGAAAAAAAGTCTGAAACAAATAAGAGTAAGAATAAAGGAAATTAACTAAATAGTATTTATATATTTACAGATTATAAGCAGTTCAGTGTTTTCTAATTGCATTTTCTTAAGAAGTTTGATCCAGAGATTCCGGCTCAGTGATCTGTTAACTATAGATGACAATCTGAACAGTTAAAACGATATGTTTGTGCATCTCAGACCATGGAATCTGAAAATAAGGTTTAATTTCCATTTAAATGCTATGTAATATAATCTTTGTGTTTGCAGGTTGAATAAATAAGCATAAATTGAAATAACATTAATACATTTTATGGAGACATGTGTAAGATTGTTTAAAGCTGAGCTGCTGCAAACATCTGCTGTGTAAAACAGTGATATTGGATGTGGTCAGAGATGCAACAGACTATTCATTTCAGCCAGAAGAGGTCAGTGAACAGTGCTTTTGATTCTTGATGTTGAGTCATTCTGTCAAAATGACACAAAATGTTTCAGGCAAAGTTTACAAAATGTGATAAGAACAGCCAAAAAAAAAATATTTTTTTTTAAAAAAAAGAGGTGACATGTGATTATAAAAATATATAATAAAAATTGAGTAGTAACAGTGCTAAAGTCAGAGGAGTTACTTTGGACACCTCGTCTGACCTGTAAAACATGTTGGAAAATTTAAGTTCTGATCATGAAAAACTTCTTAAGTTGTGTTGATTATGGACGGAAACCTCTCTGTTATTGTTATAATCATTTTTTCTAACATTTTTGCACTGTGCGTCCATGTTGAGAGAAAGTATGCATGTTTAATATAACTATAAAGTGTTTTACTTAGTTTCATAGGTACCTAAGAGACTTCAAGTTCAGGTGACAGTTCATGCATATTAGCAAATCAAATACCAGAACCCTAAATGATAAACCAGAACTATTACAACTTTACAAACAAATGTGTGCATCCTTAAGAAAGCACTGAACGATTTCAGTGAAAAAAATCGTTATTTTCAGCCTGACTGATATCTGACTTTTATATTTATCTTTAATTTTGTCAATTAAAAATATACTCTTGTTGTTACACATGGTGTTCATGCACAGAAAACAAACGCTTTAGTCTCACAAACTTTCGTAAACTAAAACATTAACGTTCTTCGTCCCTGCACATTTCCTCACCTGCCCATTTGCCCAGGTTAGCAGGTGACACGAGCCGTCCGTTGCCCAGCACCCACACCTTGAACCCGGACAGCAGCCGGTACACGGAGCACACAGACAGCCAGGCCGCGGTCAGAGCACCGAGCCAGAACAGCGGCGTCTCCACGGCTCGTAACACTACTTCTCCGCTGGTCGACATACCTGCACCGCACACACCCCTGTCTGTGTTGTCGGTCAAAACTACCAGCAGGACTTAAAATCTCTGTGTTGATGTTATAATAAGTGCTCAAAGTGCAAATGCATGCGTCAAAAAGAATCAGGGATGGTACTTCCGGGTTAAACCCTTCCGCATCAGCGCTTGGCTGCCTATGATTGGCCCAATTTCTTCTTCGTTTCCCGCTATTGAACGCAAACTGTAAAAAAAAGAGTTTTACTACCATCTACTGTTATAATTTAGTCCCTTCTGTCATTAGTCTCGTATTTTGTAAACATGTAAAATAAACTGTATACTTTATGGTATTTACTGAGCTGCTACGTTATTTTACAATAAATGTTTTTATCTTCAAGTTTTTTATGTTAGAAGCGTAACTGTTTTTACAAATGACAAAAAAAAACAAATGTTTCACAGCCATCTAATTTCACCTTACAAGTTTTTAAAATGAGGTAGAAAGATTTATTTATTCTTACATATATTAGCAATATAAACTTAGTAATTTGACATTTTACTCCCCTCTATTTATACACACACAATGCTTGCTGTATGCTTGTTTTAAATCCACAACATTTCCAGTTTTATTAATTCTTAATTCTGTATTTCATTTGCTATCTTTTTCACTTTTATTGTCATTGTTTAAAACATTTAAAATGTTGTATGTATTTAGGGGCGTTGACAACATTTTATACCTACAACAATACACTATGCATCACTTACATGGAGAAAGAAAATTCCACTTTCATCTTATCTCATATCTTCTCTATTATTGTGATGGTTGTACATACCTTATTCCACATATGTCCCACAATTTTATTTGATTTTTAAACTGACTCTACACCCAGTGATGGTGCCTGCTTATTTCATTTAGAAATGTATGTAATAGTTGATCATTTTATGTTATGTGATACCTTTTTTTTCAATTTATTTGATAACCTCTTGGCAGTTATCTTTCCACCACAAAACTATATCACTTCTCCTTCTTTATACTACCCACCTTTTCTGTAGATTATGTCCATTATTGTACTATATCATGATTTTTACATAAATATATGATGTTATCATGCTAAAACTGCAGGATGTGTTTATTAAAATCTCCTGGAAAAAAAATCCTTGCCTCTTTGCTTGGCAGTATGCAGTTAATTAAAAATGTATGTACATTTTGTCATATTTCTGCAGCTCTAGAAGAAATAGAACATAAATATGACATCTGATGGATGTTCAAAGATACACTTTAAAAATATTGATGGTATTGTGATTTCTTCAGTGTGTTTTAATGATCACAGCAATCTATGTATATGTATCAGCTGCAATCTATCTATATCAATGTCTGTCAGTTATTGAATAAAAAGTGTGGGGGAGTGTCTTTATTTTGTTTTATCTTGTGCTGTATATCTTTTGTTGGTTTTCAAGTAAGTTTATGATTGAGACATTTTTTCAAAATAGAAAATAAAAATATAAAATTCCTGCTGTTCATGATAATAGATATTGTATTATCAGATTTTGTTTATAATTTTTCTCTGTGCCTAAAAGTAAGTGCTTTGTCTGTTATCACACCTCTAGTGTGATTTAGAGGATTTTTTATTTGTTTTAATAGAAAACTAGGAGATTATGTTGCAACATTATTTTTTTTTTATTGTTTTATTTCAAATACTGTGTAAGATAAAGTGAGGGCTCAATTCCAGCATCACGAGAATCCACAAATGCACAACATACTCTTTGCATGGATGCTGTATTCAACATGAGGAGCTGAAACAATTATTTTGAGTGAGTATAAATTCTAGATAGTTAAACTGTCCACAAAACAGTCTAATGCAGAATTTTCTTCTCATACGACTTCAATATTTTGTTGTTTGTTGTAAAAGGATTGCAAGATTTCATGTTTTTTCCATCTATATTTTTGATTGATGCTTAATTTTGAATTTATCATTTCTCCTCCTTCTTTTTTCTTTTCTTTTTTTGTTTTTTACTTACCAAAAAGACATAACTGATTCTAACTTAGTACATACACACACACACACACACACACACACACACACACACACACACACACACACAGGGAGTACGCAGATCAGCCAAGTGGAGCACACACCAGTGGTCCATAATGTGAGAGTGAGCGTTACATAAGAGCATTGCATCTAAAAATAGAAATGCAGCAATGGTAAACAGGAGTCTGAAATGTTGGCTCTAAGCTTTCAAAGGAACCTGAATGAAATTTAGATTAAAGGGCCATCTCGGACATAAATGGACCAGCTGCTGATCATGACCAGGAGAGCCTGCAGGCAAGTACAGTCGGCCTGATGTCCACGTGTGTGTGAGTGTGAATGAGGTGGAGGGAGAGTGGGGGTTAAAACTGTTGCATTAAAGAATATAAAGGGAAAAAATGATTTATGACTCTGAGAAATTATATTTTAAAAAATGCTAGTCAATAAATGTGCATTTAAAGCACATGGGTATATTTTAATCACACAACATGGTGCGTTACAGTCAGTAATTCAGCACCACATGCTCATGGACAGCTCCTCATCATGATGTCATTGTTTGTGTTTTTGTTTTGTTTTGTTTTGGTTTTTTTGACACTTTGTGCGTGAAAAGACGTAAAGTTTGAGAAATTTACAACTGTGCAGTGAGAATAATCAGTTTTTGGATAAAAACACACACAAAAAAACATAAAAGAAGCAAAATATATTTATAAAGCAACTGTTATTAAACTTTCCTCTTTGTGAATCTTGTAGGAGAGAAACAGACTTTATTATCTGTCGTCTTTACATTTGTCCAATTCACACAAAAAGCACACCATCTTCACACACGTCTTCACAGGTTTTTATTAATGTCAATTTCCATTTGTTATTTTTACAAAACACCACAAAGGTCCATACTTATTACATTTTTTGTTTCTTCGTTTTTTATTTTTTTAGACATGACACTCGAAATGCTTCGGTATGTTTTACTAAAAGTACACATGCAAAATCAATAAGGACACATGACAGAAGATTTCACTGCTTTTATTATTACACTCAAGTGGTTAAAAGCATCATTAATATTGAATCACAGTACCTTCTGAAACAAAACAAACAGTTAACAGCACACAATTATATTGTAACTCCATTAATATTCAGAGCAAATGAGGTGAATTCACCATTAACGCATTCAGTCTTTACTGGGGTCTGCAGACGTCATGATGAGCAAAAAAGGAGAAAAGTTATTTATGAGCTAAAATAAAAAATCATATGTGAGATGTTGTTGCTTTAATTATAACAAACAGGGAGGGAAGAAAACACACATGAAGAGAGGAAATATATGGTATAACACACACACACAAACAACACTCTCTCTCACACACACACACACACACACATCACTCATACATCTGGAAACCTGGCCAAGATGCTCTTTACCTTCATGCACACACCTCACATTCTGTGTCTTGACTGTCTTTGTAATCTGCTGTGAAATAGAGAAAAAGAGCATAAATAAGTTACTCAGGGACAAATGTGGAGTTGAGCAGAATTGCATATTTAAAAAAAAAGTTAAACATTTTGAGTCACTTTGCTTTTGGAGCCTTTGCAGTTAATGTTAATCTGATTTCCAGTTTAAGACAGTTAAATATTTCTCTGACTCGCAGAGCAGCTGAAGCACATTTCTGTTCAATCAGTGTTACGTATCTGGATGCTCAGTGTACGTCTGAAAACTGTCAACATTAGAATCGACTGGTTTGATAAAACTGATCAAAAACATTTCTGCTTAGTGATATTTGCTTGGTGATATTTAGGCATCAATGTCACGTTTAAGATTTCAACAAAATAATCATTTAGATGTAACAGTTATATAGACGTCTGTAAAAACACTGCAAAGTTTTTAAATGCAGGATATATTCATGTGCTTTTCATCAATTTTACGCAATAGTTTTGAAACAATTGTAAAGACTGTCTGCCCACACACACACACACACACACACACACACACACATATACAAACATTTTACAAAAAAACATACTATGGATGCAAACTCTTCACACATAACTTGCTCTCTGCATCTTGCCTTTCAAATAAGATTTTAAAGTCAAGACAAATGAGAAAGTGCATATCTTCATACATTTAGAAACATTTTTTTTTCTGTGTTATATATCTTTGTTTATCTTTGTTTCATGTAAAGTATTTGTCCCATTTTGAACACGTACGGCAACACAAGCTGAAGGGTTCTTACACACCCACGAATGAAAATGTGAAATTCACTCACTTTAAACCCCAAATTAGTTTCTGATTTACAGGGAAAAGAAATACATGTTGCATAAAATGTGACCATGTATAAAAGAAAAGGAACTCTCACTCACACACACTCATACACACACAGATACATTTAAACTCATTTGTACGTATATATGTATAACTTTGGTAGGCTTTTGATTTCTCTAAAAAAAAAGGAATATGACCTTTTAAAGGCTTCTTGCATCTGGACGTCCTGCATTGTAAACATCACATCATCCTTAAAACGTTTCTACCTATATGTCACGTTATTGTCACCACGTTCACACCTCCCAAAACAGCAAACTACAGACCTGAACTGCTCTCTGACCAGTTTGTCTTATTGTGACTTTTGTGTAATTGTTATCACTCCTCCCTTAAGCAGGTGAGCCGATTAAAAAAAGATGTCCTGGAGGGAAAACTGCAGGGAGAAGAAGGCTTAAGCACATTATAGCTCCCAAATAATCAGGAGCTCCCTGCTGTCCTGCAGAACTGCTCCTCTCATAGGAATGTGTGAGACCCCAGCAGTCAGAAGTTTGGGGGTCCTTAAGCTGTAACTCCTGTGGGAACTGACTCATTAAAACATATCAACATGCAGATTTTAAGGGGGTCAGTCATTCATGTCACGTCACCAAAAAAGCAGAAAAAGCTCATTCACTTTGAAGATGTTTAAGTATCATTTATCACCTCAGGGTTTCTGAAATGTATTGTTGGGTTATTGATTTATATATATACAATATAAAGGACGCAGTAGACTGAAGACATTACAACAGTGTGGAGATTTTGACCAAATAACTAACTTTTAAATGACAATGCGGCCAGATTAACAGACAAGGCTGCAAGATAAAGCGTTTGCACACTAAATTATTATTCATACATAATAGTCAGTACAATGTCGTCTTGTGAAACAAGCTGAAGAGGGAAAAAAAGGAAATCTCTTACATGGCTTTAAACTTTCATGATTTGGACTCATTTTTAGCTTGCAAAAAACAAGCAGACACTCTTTTTTATTTCAGATAATACTGCGCAGCAAGTCGACCATGACCTAATCACTTTTGGAAGAATAAAAGTTCTGTGTAGTCAAATAGATTTCCATCTTTGTGATATGTGGTGATAAAATATACTGAGAAGAAGAAGAAGAAGAAGAAGAAGATAAGAATTTCAGATGCAGCAAAATCATATGTTGGGGCACAAGACGTAACATAAATGCTGTGTATGAGGGTGTCATATTCACCCTGCAGGAGCATAACTATGATGAAAAACTTTGGTTTACTTCTCTTTACAGTTTGTTGCCATTCCCTCTGTGGATTCCTCGTTCTGACCTCACTGTGGTTTGGTCACTGCTGCTGTCTTCAAGCAAAATGTGTGTGATGTAAAGAACCTGTGAGGTCAGAAGGCATAAACAAAAAAAAAAAAGAAGCAAATATAATGTAAGAAAGCTTTAAGTGATAACATATTATATCACATCAACAGAGAAAACATTCACTTCTCACTGTAAGCTCCTGCGTCAGAGGGAAATGGTGTAAAGGGAAAATGCACCAAATACAAATTAAAAGAAAAGCAGCTGAACGCTCAAAGCATCAGGAACATCTGTACGTCTTCCACTTAATATACAGAATCTGAATTCTTGCGCTTCGCAACTTGCATTTTGTTGAATGTTGATTTGATTCACAAAAGCAAAAGCAGGATGGAGAGATGCAGCGTTTCTGAAACAGTGAAATATTCAAATTGCAACAACATTCAGAACTGACGTAACTGCCCTTCTCGTTTCTACAGAGCTTCAGTGATCACCAGCACACAAGATCTTTCTCACATCTTTGTGGAAGACTTAAAACTTAAAAAAAATTATAAATATCTTAACATTATTGAATCTGTGATATTCTTGAGAAAGCACTTTGAATAAATGCGTTCGTAACTATTTCTATCAACATCACTGAACGCAAATCTCCACATCTGATTCATCTTCTTCTTCCCCCAAACAGCCGCCCGTCCAAAATTCAGTCTTTGTCCCAGATGTTCGGACAGCAGGAATTATAAGAGTCAAATCAACATGTTGCTAAAAATACACATTTCTATTCAAGAATATTCCTGTGTTTTCATCTGCTCGAGTAAACACCAAAAATTGCTGCATTTTAAAGATCCTATTCAAAAACACTAAACATCATATAAGAAGGAATTACATGTCCACAGAGGAACTTATGATGGTGATGTAACCCTGACGCAGATTACTGAATCAATGAAAACTATTTTTGTTGACAGTGTTGCACGTGTTTAAGGAAAAACTGATTCTGTTTCTAACATTTTTTTTTATTATTCATAAAACAAAGGAAACAAACATTGTGCATAATCAGGCGTATCACGAGCGTAACACCAAACAATCCAAAGACTGCTGGGAAGTGTGCACTGCTGTGTGAGGCTGAACATGTTGTGGTGTGTTCAGAGGTGCCAGACAACAACACACAGCTGGAGATGGAAGTGATTTCTATCTAAATCCATTTAAATGTGTAATATCATGCTATTACGTCTGAGCACGTGTGTATCTGTGTGTGTGTGTGTGTGTGTGTGTGTGTCTGTGTGTGTGTGTGTGTTGAAAGCATGGGTCACACTTGTAGGCTACACTTTGTGAGTCCAGACCTCGGTGTTACAACAGATCACTGAGCCTGTCTTTACAGCAGCAGTGTGACTCCCAACAACATGAACGACGTTCTTATCCTCCACAAATGCTTTTTGGGGTAAGGGCTTCCCAGATTCATGAATGCACAGCAAGCCCAGACCGCAAAAAGATTCGTGACGGACACAACTGCTCCGGCTCCCGAATCCACATGCACTCCAGTCCACGACAATTTGGGCTCTCCATCCTCAAAGTGTTTCCAGATTGTGCACGAGGGTGGGTTTTTTTTTTTTTTTTCTTCTTCTTGCACGAAAGGCTCGGTTATTTAGTTTATCCAACCGAAGAAGATGTAGCTACCAAAACCTGAAACCCACGGGCTGGCATTGCTTTGCAGCAACACGCAGCCTTGTTATTAAAAAGAGCGGCGATGAGGAGAGGCGGCATCTCATCGCCGTTATAGACTTTAACACGCAGCAGAGGGGTGGCCACGATCTCATTGGACAGGACGACTCGTCATCCACCAATAGCGATGCAAAGGAAAAGAGCACCTAAGCAGGAGGCCAGAGCACCTGACAGTTTCATTACTCCCCCCAACATACACTGTGGGCACCAGTGCAACATAAAACCGAACTGTAATCAACAATAGTCTTTTTTAGATGAAAAATATAAATAAGTGTTGTGATCTGATGTGTTGTTTCCTGTTTGTGTGTCGTTTCTTCCGCAGGAGGAAAAAGATCTAAACCGATTAGTGCTTCCACTTTCATTAATAGTAAAGTTTCCTTTATTTGCAAAGGGTTAATTTGGCTCCAGAGCTCCAGCTGCCGAAGCAGGGGCCCCACCCTCGCTTCGTTTTCATTGGGCCATCCAGCCTTTCATTCGTGGACGCGTCTCCCAGCCGGTCACGATTCCCCCCATCTGTCTCGAGCGCACCGGAGCCAGACGCCACTGACGCAGCACGCGCCTTACTCACTTTTAGCAGTCACGACTCGAGACTCATCGTGCACAAAAGGAAAAAAAAAAAAAAAAAAAAATCTGCAAACAAGGAGCAAATTGTTAAGGTGGCACCGTGAGGCGGCGGGCTGCTTCGGCTTCTCCGTCTTCATCTTTTGCATGAAAAAGCAGCTGTGTGATGGGAGGAGATGGTTGAGCTTTGCACGTTTAAAGTGGTTCAAAATGTGGAGGAGCGAGCACCGAGGACAAGATATTCTGAAAAGCCCTTTACGTGAAATCTGGTGCATGAAACTTATCAGAAATGCCCACAGCAGCTCGGTGTAAAAAGAGCAAAGGCAGACTTCAGCACCACAGCCGAAGGACAGCTCCCACTCACACACACACACACACACATACACACACACACCAAAATCATCTTCAACTCCAAAAGAGCCCACAAATATCAGGTCTTTGAATGCTTCACAATCACAATAATGATCTAACAAACAGCAGGAGAAAAAAAAATGATGATATCAACTCCAGTGAACCGACAGAAGACACATCCACCCTTTTTTTTTTTATTCATAACTGAGGGTGATTCCCTTTTAGCTGCGAACACACACAGGTTTGAAATCCCTACAAGCATCCTGCACAAATATCCCAAATCCACACGAAACACTCGTGACATCGCGTTTCCCTCCAGCCTTAATTAAACAATCACTTTTTTTTTTTTTTTTGCTACTATCCGAGCGTATGTACAGCAAAGCCTCTGAGAAGAGAAAGGAAACAGGTGCAGCTGGAGGAAAGGTTTACACAACTCACCATTGTAGCAGCGGAGCCTCCTCTCAAAACGCGAAAAGTAGCACAAATTCTGGACCAAAAAAGCCGGTTTCTCCATAAAAATATGCTCTTGCTTTTCGCTTCTTCAAACTGTGCACACACTGTACTCTTGAATGGTGTGCCTTTTATAGGAGTGATGCCCCCTATCTATTTCTGGATCACGATCCAACCCCGTTTCTATTTTTAGATCGCGCGTGATGAAAAAAGAAAAGCTCGCAGAGGTTCCTTGGAGGAATTTCGAGCGTGCAGCGTTTGAGAACTGGCGCGAGCTCCCGCCTCCCACCTCCCTGCACGATAAATGCGCGTGCACGGCAGCATCTCCCTAAAAAAAAAAAAAAATTATAAAAAAAATGATGCTGTGGAAAACTGCACGCCCGCATTTAAGCGGAATCACGGAACTGTGCAGAATTAAGCTTTTATTAATTCATGATTTGCTGCTGAAAGCATGCCCCCCCCTCCTCTTCGTACGCGTGCACACACACGCGCACAAAGACGCCCCCACCCAATCAAATTAGAAAATGTGACCAAAATGCTCACACAAATCTAAAATTCTAAACCTGAATTGCACATGATATCAATTTCACCCTTCTTGATTTGTATGTAACCCCCTCCCCCCCAAAAAAGAAATGTAAGAATAAAACAGACATCCTTCTCCAGGGGGCTGCGTCAGTCACTGACGTCAAGTGGAGAATCTCCCACTTTGAAGGTGGAAGCAGGAGCCGCCGTTGCCTATTCTGTGGCCAAAAAGACGCGTAGATCCAATGAAACATCCCCTGAAAATCTACAAAAGCAGAGGATAGGCTAAAGAAGGCGAAGCTCCTTCCTCCAAAACTGGAAAGGCCATTGTTTGCTGGCCGTAGTCAAACCTCTCTTTCATGTCATTTGGAGCAAAAAGGAGGAGCCTACCACACAAATAAAAATGGTGAGTAAACTATGAGCTCCACTGGTCATCATGAGACAAACCAACACCAAACGTCCGCTAATGGCGCTTATTTTTACGCGTTTTTCATCATAAATCGACTCTTATTTCCAACCAGAAGGCCTGTAAAAGGTGTTTAAAATGACTCCAGGTTGGGTTTACACTCCAGCACACCCAAAAGTGGCCCTCAGTGTGATGATGCAGAGCTACACAAAAAGGTGAAAGGCTCATTACAGGCTGACGCGGTCTCAGTCCTGCAGACTCCCCCTGCACAGGGCAGAATGCTGAAACGCGTAGTAACGGAGCGGCGCTTGGCCGACCGATGATGCTATTTTTAACTCCCATACTCAACATGCCTGGCGCTGCGGGTTTCTCTGCTCAGGGTAGCCTACTACTGTACGAGAGGCGAAACATAAACACAGGACAGCGTCCAGGCCGAGAAAGCGGGCTGGATCTGGTTTCCCAAAAAAACAAAAAAAAAACAAAATATCAGTATTTGGAAAAATAAATAAATAATCCTCGACAGATTATGGATGGATTTCTTTTCTTTACGTACCTCTTTGTGAATGAGACCCCCGTCTCATTCTTTAAAGCTGCAACCTGTAGGATTTCCATGGCATTGCATTCACATTAGAAAGAGCTTTTGGGAATTTCGTGCGTTTCCTCTGTGTTTGATGATGTGTTTTGACGAATGATGCATAAATTACTACAGCTTATTTGTTTATTTAGATCTATTTTTACATATTTTTTATTTTGAAATATTATAAATAAATCACGATTTAGCTTTAATATTGACAAATAGATCTATTAATATCACATCAAAACAGACACGTCACACACACACACCTGCACCCTGGTGTGATTCCTGATGTGCTGTGAATTACGCTGCAAGTCGTTCAGGTGAGTTGGTGATATTTTCTAGACAAAAAAAAAAAAAAGAAAAAAAGAAAAAAACTCATTGCGTCCTCTCACTTACGCAATGAGGAAACTTTAGTTTGCTTTTTTTCAGTAGCAACGTATATTGTCCTGTTTAGTCTCTGCGTTCATGCAGGTCGTTCGTAAAAAGGCAGCAGACTGTCATTAAAGATACTCAATGAGTTCGTTCACATCTCACAGTTTTTAAATCACACCTTCATTCCACACTGCGTTATGAGACAGGTAACCTTTCACCTGACCATGAGCCAATGGTTAATGATGGTGTTCACATTGTTATAAATTATGTCCCAGACTCAGTCTCACATGCTGTCTGTCTGTCAGATGTTGCTGTCTGTCTGTCAGATGTTAAGAGCGGGAGCCAAATATATATATATATATATATATGATGTT
This sequence comes from Acanthurus leucopareius, assembly GCA_029814765.1. Lineage (NCBI taxonomy): Eukaryota > Metazoa > Chordata > Actinopteri > Acanthuriformes > Acanthuridae > Acanthurus > Acanthurus leucopareius. The sequence goes on from JAQMCX010000001.1 coordinate 24,941,510, forward strand.
CACGCACGACTGTTTCCAACAAATAATCTGGGATTTGTGAAAGGGGGAATGTGCGGTGAGGATGAGCCTCACTCATACGTCACACCAGGCGTCTGCACGGTTTTCAAGAGATGGCTGTGAATGAAATGACGGAGTGGACACGAGCTGTCTCAGAGATGTGACCATATAATAAAACACTGTTTCAGCTGCTTGCAGGCTGCTCTGTTTGTGTGATTATGTGATGATCTACAGTGTTCGTAAAATATTTTTTATTAATAATACATTTCATTTTTAAATTATATATGAACAATTCATTTTATTATTATTATTTTTATATACAATAGACGTATTGTTTCTTTGTTGGTGTATCTTTGTACCTGGATTGTGCAGTCTGCTTCTACACGAGCTCCAGCCTGTGGATCAATCATTGATCATTTCTTCTTACGTGTAATAATGATGATTGTGATATCACAGCTGATGATGGTTTACAGGCACATGTGATGAATTAGTGGTACGGGAGCTAAAAATAGCCGCAGCAGTGCGTAACGGTCGCGCGTAATGACTGTTGTTCTGCTACTTGGTGTTGGGTGAAACGCAGTCGGTTGCATTGTACTTTTCCCTCTGTGCCGTTCCTCCATCTGACACGTTCATTGTGTGTTGGAGCTCGTATCAATATGCAAACTGATGCTAAAGGGCGTTTCTACCTAAATTCACGGTAACCTATGGTGGTGGGTCAAAAAAAGCACCAGTTTCCACCAATGATAGGGATTTTTGAAACGGATCAGACGTGCACACTTTTGGAAATTTGATGTGAATAATGCGTACCTATATACCTTCCTTTGTGCATACACACGTCTTCTACACTGAGTGTTGTGCATCTGACCTCTATTCAGTTTGATAAGTGACCCAAAAGTTGTTGTAGCACTGAGTGGGGAGTTCGGGCAACAAAACAGGATCTCCTGCGCTGTAGGAGTGACTGTATGCGTTTGTTCTGAGAGACAAACTTCAACAGAGAGGGTCTGTGATCATAGAGAGATGATCACAAACACTCAGAGGTCCTCCATGTGAGTGCATGAAGTTACTGATGTAGGTTACCTTGCAGCTCTTGCACACTATTGGTAATAAATGGTTAACAGGCACAGTTGGTGCAGTGTGTGCATGTCCAAAGGGAGACTATCCTCACTGCTTTCAACCACAAAAAAGATCTGGATTGTTCTCTGTGTACTTCAGTGTTACCACACACAGAAAGTCATGTGGCCTATTTTGAAGGCAAAACCAAAGGAGTCATCTGAAACAGTCCTATCTGCGCTAAGACAGAGGAAAAGAAACAGAGGACTGAGGTGCAAAAGTGTGGACACAAGTCACATGTCCTGACACAGACTCATCAGTGTTCCAGACAAAACAGAAGATGCACAACTTGACAGCAACAGCTTTTGACTTCTGACCTGAGCCTCTGAAATAAAGATCTTTACAAGCAATAGAAGATTTTTTTATGATGTAACACGCATGTCCACACAGTCACCTAATGGACTAATACTCATCATTACAGTTCTCCTTGCATTTTTTTTTTACAAAACAAACAAACAAACACACAAAAACTGTGATTTGACAATTTAGGTGGAGTGATGAGTTTTCTGTCTCTGTGTCCCTGTCGGCTGAATGGTTTTGATGAGTCCTCAGTCACCAGATCTGGACACAACTAAACAACTATGGGAGTTTCAGACAGCCCTCACCATCGCCATCATTAAAACACTGAATAAATGAATACCTTTTGGTGTTGATCTCCATTAAAGAACTTCAGAGACCTGGAAGCATGTTTTCACCTCACACCTTTACAAGATATTGTATTTTAATACTATGCTATTCTTTGGTCATCCATGTGCATGCATTTTCAGTTGTAAGCTACAACAGCATACAGAGGAGGAGCTGTCCATGGTACCAAAGCGACAGTGAAGGAAATCCAGTTTAAATGGAGACAACTGTTGAGGCCGCAGAGAATTTCTGTAATGCATTAACTACGTGAGGCAAAACACTGGAGAATATATACACCCATCAACCACAGAACCAAACTGCAGGCTGCAGAAAAAAAGTAAGAGCACTGAGGATATGGACACATGAGAGAGAGACTTTGGCGTTAATGGCAGTGAAAACTCCAGTATTGTCCCTGCAGGGCCAATGCATTTTTATTAGACTGAACTAGAAAGAAAATCCCTTGTGGAAAAAGTCTAGCAAAACATAATGCAAGTGCTACAAATGTCTAGTGAACCGGTGCAGTATTCAGATGAATTCTAGCCAAATCATAAAGAGCAAATGGTGGAGAAAATAGATTTTTGTTACCACTCCAATATTCCAGTATTCTACTTCATGGTATAAAATCTAAGATCTTCAGATGTACTTCCTCAACCTAAAACATGAAAAAACACAAATCAGAACTGACCACATACTGTCCATTTATTCTGGATACAAAACTAATGATGGTATTTGACCATGGTGTGTATGTATGCAGATGATATGATTACAGGCAAATATACTAATATTACCAACTTGATAAACTGCTTAAGCAAAATGCAAGTTTAAATGTACTTATTCTGTTGACTTTCCTGCTTTATTATTGGTTGTTTATATTCTTCTTTGTGCAAGGTGAGATTGATAAGTTCATAGCTGAAGGAGGAAGCAGATGTGACGCATGGCTCTTGCCATGTGCAAATGCAGTTAAACTCTTTGAGTGATTGTGCAAACAGTTTGAAGTTAATCATTTTGTGTTATTTCTGTTGCAGGTAATTACAAATGGAAAAAAAAATAATTCACTGCCTGAGAAAATTGACAACAATGGTCTCAGTGCAGCCATTTATTTTAAATGTTAACCCAAGGAAGTCCACATGTCCACATGCAGGCCATAGGGGGCTGGTGCCCCTTCATTTAGCACGGTGAAGAAGTTCAAATGTGACATAGAGAGAGGATAGTTGTCCATTTTCTCAGATCATGTTAATTTTTAATACTTGGAACAAAAATAACAAAAAAACAATTAGCTTTAGACTTTCTGCATAAACACTCAAACAGTCAAACTGCATGTACATGTAATGAGAGCTGTATAACTCGTCTCCTTCTGCCAGGCCAAAAACTTATCAATCTGCCCCTGTCATGTGTGATTACTGTATATTAGTTTTGTTTTTTAAAGCAGTAAAATTTAATTTTATTCCGATATCTAGAGAAACCTTCACATCCTGTCTTAGAGCATTTCCAGCATATTCTTCTGCAGCGACTGAGACGACACATCACAACATCTTGATGAAAACGCAATGAAATGACAATACATGCACGTGTTTATAAGTCTACACCGTGCATAAGAGACAGTCTCATTCAAATAAACTGAAATTCTTTCTCTGTGTGTTGTAATCTTCATTCTCTCGTCTGTGTCTTTAAAATAGTCATCTCCTTTCATGTGCGTGTAGGAAATTCACTATTATTATGTAATATCTTGCAGCAACATCCATTCAGTGTTACTATATTCAGCAGCGGTGAGCCAAATATAACCACACACTGTGAGGTGCAATAACAAATTCCAACATGGAAATGGGCATCAAAAGTTTAGCATCAGAACAGACAAGAACCTCAAAACTCTGAGAAACTTCCAGTGTCCCTTCACTTGAATGTCTCTTGCAGCATCTATTTAGGGACGAGCCCGACTGGCTGCAGAAAGAAAACAATGCCACTGATCCTACCAACCCACAGTGCTATTAAAGATTATTTCCTATTGAAAAAAACAGCAAACAGGAAACTGATGTTTGCATGATTGTCAGATTAGTACCACATTTTATCATACAGTACAGTGGCACTGGTACAACTGTGGCGGCTCCTCTGGCTCATGAATATCAGTGTTTTTTGAATTGGTATCGTTTAGTTCATGCATGCATGAATAGAATAAGTTCAAAATTAATGCAGATACAGCTTAAAGAATGCTTATTTAATTGATATTAAACCTGAGCATATTCTATCTCATAAAACATTTGCATTAAATAAAGTGCATTATTTAAACAGTATAAATGGTTTAATTCCATGTTTAGCTAATGCAATAATAAAAAAAATAGCTGCCTCAGCTGCAGCAGACTTAACAAAGGACTCTCAGTGAGAATACTATCACTCTGAAAACACTCAATGGGTACAGAGCATCTCACTCACACACACACACACCCATTCAATGCAGTGTCTCTGTGGTGTGCCAACTCACATGCCTATTACATAACAGGGCTCCTACTCCCAGGCCTAACGCCCCTGACAAATCCATGCACGCTTTGCTGCACATGAGCTATTTATATACTGCACCCAAGACAGGGCTGGTCAAAAATACCACTCCAGTCAATTATTCATTGAGAAACATTCCAAAACAGAGAGGGGAGTGGGTTCAGCTGCACAGAAATAGACTAGGGGACTAACAATAAATAATGCCCATTAGCAATGCAGCAGCCTATTTGTCCTCAGCGGTACCAAATCCAAAGGAGAAGGGCGGGAAATGTGGAGCTGCAAATTTGCCCTCTCATGTGTTGTGTTCGTATTTATAGGAGTCTGTGCATACACTTCAGCTCCTCTGCAACCATCTTGTTCCTTTACAGGAGTCTAAAAATAGCAGGCTGCTCTTGCAACTTAAAGGGAAAAAAAAGCAGCGGAGAAGAGAAAAAAAAAAGTGCTGCTTCATAGGGATACTATGTTGATTGATGCACTTTTTTTGTGTGTGTGTGCGTGTGTGAATGGACACACTGTTCTGACTTTGTTCTAAGATGCTCCCGGCTGCATCTGCAACGTCATATTCAAATAATTGCACTGTTACTGTCAATATATACCCTGCTCGCTGCACATTATTGTCGATATAAATTCTGCATGCTGTATATAATGTATAATGTATGTATGAATGTATGTATGTATAATTTATATGTAGCATAAAATGTAAATCATCCCTCCACCCCGTGTACACATTTACATCCAGTATTTATTACTTTGCACTACTTCTGATGCTTTTTTTGTATTACTCGTACAATTTACAGACTATTTGCTGTGTTTATGACTTACAGAAGCGTTCAGTTGTTTGCAGATATCTGTGATATTAATGCTTTTTTGTCACAAGCTACAGAACAACCTTAAATAGTCATCATTCTTTCTTTTTTTTAACAATAATATATTTGTTTAGTTTTGTTATTTTTGTTCAAACTGTGTCTGTTTCTCTTTAAGTAGACTGAGAGTCATGTAGAACAGCAGTTAAATGCCTTGTATATTTAGGCGTAACGGATCAGTAAAGCTGATTCTGACAAACAGCTTTGAACTGTCAGGTTCTAATAAAGTTCCACATATTTATTGCTGGAAGTAAAGCGGTTTGTTTTGCAGGATCAAGGTTTCCAAACTGTGAAGCTTCGTGTAAAAACTAACTATCAACAAACGGCCTTAGCTATAACTTTTATACGGAAGGTAATGAAGAATGATCTCTCTACAAACAAGTTTTTTTACGTTGACGTGTGACCTTAATTAACACGAGAAGTCGTAGAAAAAAAGTGTCGAGTGTTTTGTTTTTAAGAGTCAGAAAGTAAAATGGACAGAAGCAGAAAATGTCACTTTATGATTTTGCTGCTATTTGAAAATCTTCAGTAGATATTTACTAACATGTCTTAATTATTGTTTTATTTATTTTTTATTTTTTCCTTTCTGGATCTGAAGATCTTATTATGAAAGAATTTGACATCATTATCATTGGATTTCTTTTGTAATGTAAACTCATTGCCTGCAGACTTGACCTCAGTAAACCAGTGCAACCTTTTTTTTCCTATGACGTTTAATGTTTGACAAATTGTTTTTGTGATTAGTAATACAATACGCATCACTTCCTGTGATGTCTAGGAGCAAAAAGTGGCTAAATGTTAAATACTGGGTTGCGTAGTAAAGTTTCTGTGTTAGAAATGCATTAGCAACCAGTAAACACACAATCCTTAAAATGATCTGATTATGTGTAGAATAGAAATATCATTGAAGGAGTCATTAAGGAGTACGCCTTTAAAGGTCAGACAGTGCCACCTTGAGGCCGATTAAAAATATTTACCGAAAAAGGTTGTATCCGTGTAAAATAACAGATTCATATAGAATGGCTGTAAATGAAATGCCGAAAGTTCTATAGGAGTCAAAACACTTTTTAAATTCCCACAAGATATTAAGAATCAAAACACAGAAACAAAGTTATAATCCACACTGCCTTTAATACTGTACATTGAATACAGATTCCACTTTGGGAGTTTTATTTTTATAGATGGTCAATGGCAAGTTCTTTTTCTGCCTTATGGTTTCCATAAGTTAAGAAGCAAATGTAATAGCATAATTCAGTTTCTCTCTTTTGTTTTTAAATTACCTTGGAGCAAAATCAGTTTGTAGGTCCCATATAATAGGAATGATACAGAAAAAAGTGCAAAAACTGAGAATTCCCATCATCTTTACGAAGCAGAAGTATTGAGGGAATATGCTGTTTAATTCAAACTCCTTTAACCTCTGAGTTAAGAGGCACATTTCTTATCCTTTCTTTAAAAGACTCTTAAACATTGTTTCACTTGAAATATCCAATTAAGTTACATTAAAACTTGGCGCCATCTTCAGGCTGTAGGATGTAACTATCCTTAAGAACCTCTGAGCTACAACCTCTTCATACCAAAAATGCTAAAACGTCTCCAGGAACAACATTTCTTTTCCCAATTAGCACTGATTAACATCACAATACCGCAGAAGAGTTAAGTCGAACTTGAGAGCCTTATTCTATTAATCCCCTTTCCATTTTTGCAAGTCAAGCAAACCTAGAAAAACAGTTTCATAACTTCTTGATTGTAAGATAACAAGAGGTCCTGCATCTGAAAGAGCAGTTGGAGGGCAAAATTATCTACAGTCTCTTTGTGACGATTCAACCCTAATCTTTGAGGATTTCGATCTCAAAGAGAAAAGAAACTGAGACTCTACTGGATATGAATTTTTATACCCCATCTTTTACCACGTTCATGTTTCTTGCACTGCATTATTGTGCATGTTTTCTAGTTTTTCGGATGAGAGTCTGTCTTTGTGTTCTTTATCTGATGTGTGAATGGCTGCAGGGCGCTCCTGGGATCCAGCTGGTTCGGTGGCTTTAGGGCTGACGGCGTTCCCTCTTGGTGAGCAGGTAACACTGAATGGTTCTCAGTCGGTCTTTGGCCGGGGCGAACTCTGGCTGCAGCTTCAAAGTGGACTCATACCAGCGCATGGCTTTCTCAAACTCCTCCTGTGGTCAAGAGACACAGACTCTACATCACCATAAGGTCATGTGACTTGAATCACTGGTTGTTAAATGTTTTGACTCTCTGTTGTAACAGTACGTCATGTGACTACAGGAAAAAGAAAAAAACAGAAGCAATAGCAGAAAATTTTAAAGTAGCCATTACCATAGTTATATAGACGTTGGCCAGGGTAAAATGGTTCACGACAAAGTGTGGGGCAATTTCTACTGCCATGCGGGCAACCGTAAGAGCGTCTTCCCATAGACGAGCGTTCTGGAAGATGTTGGCCAGGCTTATGAGGGGCACGTCCTTGTTCGAAAAGAAGAGGAACAATTTATTTATTTTTTAAGTATTATTAACAATCATTTATGCAAAAGAAGTATTATATGGGTCAACTGTTTGGAAAGGTTGATATCTAACTTGCCTTCATGTGATGGGGGGCGTAGTTGAGGGCCTGTCGCAGGCAGTCAATGGCTTTTTTGCCTTGACCTTTCACCCTCCAGTACAGTGCAGCCATGCTGGATAACACCCATGATGTCTGATTCTGCAGTTTCAGGGAATAAATACAAAACAAGACTTTAACTGGCTGGATTCTTTAATTAGATTTTAATGCAAATACAATATGCAAAGCAATGGCACTTTTGTCAGTTTTTTCCTGCAGACCTAAAACAAGGTCATGTGCCTGAATAACACGCTAGTTGCATCTTAATATTTAAAAAGAAATCTACTGCAGAACAAATTCTAGTCCATTAAATGCAACAAATTAAGCAAGATATGGGTTATGCCAGTAATGCCATGAATAGCCATGAACCCGAGCAGTCTCCTGCATAACTCACAACCAAAATTACATTTTAAAGTTTAAATGTTTGACTCATGCTTTTTCCTTTTGGCATTTTACAGGTTTTCAGAGTGGGGAAAAAACAAAACAAAACAAAACAAAACTGTATTAAATGGATTTCTACATTTTTTAAGATACTCGAGAAACATCCCAAACATCTGTTATTGTGAAGACAAAAGTTTCTCTTGAACTATCTCACCTTCTCAAGTACTTTAGCGATGCGTGTGCCAACCTGCTCAAAGGACTGAGGGGAGAACTTGTCTTTGCCGAGGTTCTGCAGGACCTGGAGGTTTGGACATAATGAGACACATTTGAGGTTATTAGCAAAGAAATAGGGCCATTCAATAATCATCAGGTTGTCCATTACATCTCTTTTTTTTTTTTCTTTTTTGATAGAGAATAAAAATGTTTTTTTCACTTGAGAGGTGAAACACATTAGGACTAACCTTATCTACTCTTTTTGCAGGTTCTTTAACCCTCCAACGTCAGCGTTTTTGGGCTTATTTGAAATAGCTAAATGGAAAAGTTTGTAGCAGAAAACTATAAGGCCAAAATGTGTTTATGCATCAGTGAATTTGTTCGTGAGTAATCCAGCAAATCAAAAAGAGAATGTAAGAAGGTTATGTTATACAATATTTTTACATGGTTTGTGATTAATAATCAGATGTCTGTGATCATATGAGACAAGACAGGAAAGAGGGTTTCACTTTATGCAACATTTGGTTTGTGCCTCAGCCTACCTCACGCAGCTGACTCTCTCCAGTGTAGTGGATAGCGGCACGATTGGCCACCCCAGCCAGGTGGTCCAGAGTGTGCATACTTGCAGCCAGGTTTGCGTTGCATAAAGGTTCAGCAGCCGGCTCCTGGAGTGGAGTTGCAAAGTCTATGTGCTCTGTGATACTGAGGAGACAGTGACAGGAAATGGAAAAAATGAACAGCAAATTCATTTTAACCACCGTTTTGTGAGCAAATAAAAGAAGACGTTAGAGCTGCCCCCCCCCCGTAACAGAGCGTACAAAGTCAGTGTTCATGTAACAAGTCAATTCTGAGCGATATAAAGCTGATTCCAAATTTAAAAAAAAAAAGCATTTCTTTACAAGAGTTGATGAGATTTTACACAGCATCCAACTTAGAAATCTGGTTGTTGTAATATAACATGAAAAATGTGTCCATTATTAGCACAGTGAGTCTTACTCAATGTTCTTGGCTGAAACAGCTAACCAGGTGCTAGCGACAGTAGTGAGGTCCACCCTCCGTGTGCGCTGGCACTCCTCTGGCCCTGGCCAGCCAAGACTTGTGTAGTCCCTCCAGCGACCTGCCCAAAAACAACACAAATCACGAGACACATCTCTTAGTTGGGTGAAGTTCATCATCACAGTGCTTTTTCTCCTGTGTTCATGCTTGTGTAAATAAATAAAGTGCAGGTGTGTGTGCTACCTGAAGGTCCAGGGGATGGGATAGTTGGCCCGCTTATCTCCAAGACAGAGTGTCCTCCTGGCAGCGACTCCCCGTTCTGGCCGTCATCAGAGCTGGCAACGCTGTCTGTCCCATCCACCTTAGCCTTCCTGACCCGTTTTACTTGGAAGGTGATCTGATGAACAACAACAAAAAGCCCTCACACATTAAGTTCAGAGAGACACACTTCAGTTTTACCAAGATTTTGATTAAATTTGTGATTAAATCTCACACAGAACTCCATATTGTTAAGAGGACGGGTGGATACACTTACCCACTCAGCTCCGTCGTCATCCTCACAGTTTCCAAAGCAGGGCCCGCCACCGGCGCGGGCGCCCATGACACGGTCATTCTTCAGCACCCGGATTCCTCGCAGGTCACCTCGTTTTCCTCCAACATCCAGCGCGCCCTCAAAAGCCCCCATCAGGTCCTCCTTCAGCTGCCACTCCTCCTCCCCTTCCACTTCTCCGCCTCCAAATGGGGTAGCCATTTTAGCTGCTCCAGAGGCAGAGGGAGAAGCCTGCTGCTGTCCCGCTGCATCACCTGACCCATTACTGTCCAAGATAACCTCTGAGGAACAAGGGGTAACACGAATGAACACAGGCCACATGAGAGAAGTAAATTAGAGTGGTGATGAGCTACAGAAGCCTTGATCGCTGTGCTGATTTGTTCAGAATGACATTTGAGATTGATGTGGCTTATTTTTTAATGGCTATTGTCAATCAACTTAAGAAAAATGCTCCAAGTATTATAGCATACCATTAGAGGACATGAATAGAGTACATTGTACTCTGGGAGGCAGGAATGTCCATATATCAAAACATGGTTATGCTTGTCATATTTAAAGTAGGTCAAATTGTATAAAAGCATAAATTAACCAGATACGTCAAATTTTTGAATGTGTTTAAATAAACTGCCTCATGTGTTGAGCTGCATTGCATTGAACTTTAATATCAATAAACGTCTATTTTACCTTTGCTTTCTACATTCTCATATTTATGCATCTGTCTAATTGCCATTTTCAAACACTCTCCCCAACAATATTAAGGATTTTTTTTTTAAAGTGTTTCACATCACCACCGAAAGCTACCCAAAAAACATATTCTTACTCTCAAAGAGCAAGGAGTCCTCGATGGCAGAAACAGCTGGTGCATCCTGCTTCTCTTCACTGCCCTCCCATTCCTCCAGCTGTATCCCAAGGTCCTCCTCAGCCATGCAAGCAGCACCCTCTGTCAACACAGGCCAAGTTTAGGTGACCTCGTTATCTAAACCTTAGCATGAAAGGAGACTTACAGCAGAAATGTTATCGACGGCAGGCAAGTGTATCATTGTCAAATTAAATAATGAAATGATGTATAGCAAAATTGTTTCTGTCTATTAAGAGAAATTTTAGTGATGGAGATTTTGTAAATCAATGAATTTGTAAAAATAAATATTGTGAGACTTGAACAGTGTAACTGTGTGATCACATTGTAAGTATAGGTGAGTTTTATTTGTCTGTTTACTTACTCTGAAATATAGTAATAACCTTCAACACTGTATCTGTAAATATAGTGCCTACTATTACACTGTCATTGACAAACGTAGTGAATCATACCAAAGCCAGACCATCAAAGGCTTCACAGAAGCACTTTCCCCAGCAAAATTCTCTCCTGGACTGAAAGTGATGTATTTTATGTTTTGAGATGCAGCAACTGTGTTTAATTTTCTTGGACCAAACAAATCAGCCTTTCAGCTTTTCTCTCTCTACATTTTACTGACTCCATTCAATGTCTCAGTTTACTTTGGCAAAGGTCTGATTTTTCAAACTGGAAAATCTGAGTGTTGATGGGAAGACTTTTGATCTGGGTGCAACAGTACTGAATGTCACGATGTTGCAAGATTTTGGGAAACCCATGATGACAGTAAAGAGGTACAAAGGACACAACTGATGGCAAGTTTTCAAAAACTAAGTTGTTTTTTTTTTTTTTTCCTACTGCAGCTTTTAAGTCAGCAGGACTGTTACTGTTGCAGCCCTGTACTGCTTTCTGTGTTGCACTGGTATGCTTCGTGTTGTTTGTTAGCTAGTCTCCTTTGATCACATCATTATGTTGAGCTGTGAGTCATTTCTGAAGTGCAGTTGCAAGCTACTAACTATGATACTGGGTCTTTGCGGGTTTTTTTCATATTATTTTAAAAGAAAAAAAATACAGAATTACTGCCATTTGTTTAAGTGTGGCGATACCTCTACGGGAATCAAACATGTGGGAGGACCTGCAGCCAGTACTGAACTTTACATGCAAAAAGAGTTGTGAATTTTTTCTCTGTGTACATCAACCTCTTCAATATAACTTAAGGTGGGTGTGTGTTTGCTGAGTGCCTCTGTGACCCCATGTACTCAGCATGCTTTATGGGAGAAATATTTAGCTTTGGAGGGTAAAATATAGACCATTCTAAATTTGGCATTAGCTATTTTCTGCAGCCTAAATTATTGAGTGGCAAGATTTCTCCACTTCAAAGCACATTTTCTCTTCACTCCCACTGATATGAATAAATCAGAAGCGCCACATACTACTTGTTTCTCACCGCTACTCTTGCAGCTTTTACACTGAGGGTGGTGATGGGGGTTGGAGCAAAACTTGTTTTAAGCCCTCAGCATACATGGCTGATTTCCAGCTCAACACAACCAGCTTGTAGAAATGAAGAATATATATATTTGCTTTATTTTTTGCATTTTTTTATAAAATTGTATAAAATTTTTATAAAACGATTTTGTACTCATGACAAAAGTTAAGACTCATCAATCGACACATTTAATTAAATTAAATTTACATAAAGGAGTAAAAGAATTACACGTTTTTGAATCATTTTAGTAATTAAATTAAAACACAAAGATTTTGGGAAAATTTGTATTCAGATTAGGACACACCTAAGCAACCATGACCATTAATCATCAAAAAAGCAGTTAAGAAGAGCATTTAGAGCACTTCACCACAGTTTAAAGTTTAGTTGCCAGTTATAAAAATCAGGGAGGATACCATTATGAACAGTAAATTCAAAAGAAAACACCCATTGCACTTCAGAGAGAGAGAGAGTTGGGTCAGTTTCTGTGTGTGTTTCACTTACGTGAGCAGGGCTGTCGCTGTGAGAGATTGTAAAGGAAGGGGTAGAACTGCAGACAGCGCAGCAGAGGTAGGCTGGTGCGACACTGTTCACAGCCAGCGAGGGCTGAGAAGGATGAGGAGGAGGAAAGGGCAGTCTCCAGGATGTGGCGGAACGAGACTAGAGCACCTGTCACATTGCCTTGAGCCAACTGCACGCTCATAAGACTGAACAGGGTGTGTGGCTGAGGGTGTAAAGCAGATCAAAACAGAGCATTAGCTGATGGGTAACAGATGAAAACTAAAAGTTAGCTTTAGCAGACATGTCTCATGTGGGTTTGCGATTTATCTATAATTTTGTCATCCTCATTGTTTGTAGTGGAGCTGGTTGGTTGGCCCACTCCTTGTAAGATGACATGCTAACCCTGACCATAACCCTAATGCAAAGGGTTCCTTCCTCTATTGCTAATTCCTCACTTCACTTTTTCAGCTCCAGTTCTTACATACAGTATGTTCTACCCTTGGTGTCTGGCTTGGGTTGCCATCAACATGCACTGTATCCAATTTACCTATTTTTAGCTCGCTTAGTGTTTCTGAAACCACCTTAAGATGACAGTTGCTTTGTAACATGACAAAATATACCACAAGACACCTTCAACTGACAAAGAGTACATCAAGTGGTTAGTAAAAGATGCACTTTGTTAGCTATTTTTGGGCATGATGTTGCATTCGAATGTTACTCAACTTGTATTATTGAAGCAATGTGTCTTTACCTCTGATGCATTTAGAGCCAGTGCTTGCTCCAGCAGTGTTTGTGCATGGGTGGTCAAGCCATGGTGGAGCAGCAGATTAGCAGCATTGGTGAGGGACAAGTGGCGGTGGGAAGACAGGGCCGTGATCATCACTTGGCGCAGGCACTGCAGGGCACGGCTGCCGTTGCCTTTGGCCCGCCAGAATAGAGCTGCCTCATTGTAGGCCTGCCAGCGGGGTACAGTGGCCTACACATGCAAACAAAGTTCTGTTAGTCCTGAAAATGGCTGACTTCAGATGGTTCCAGATTACTGCAGTTGGATACAATTTAATTTCAACAACTTTAGTTTGAATGTAAGAGTATTGCCTGACTAGAGTAAAGATCGCACAAGCTGATACAAAAAATCAGAGTGGAAATACTTTAAATGACTGATATTTGCTGAGTAAAGCTAATCAAAATCCGATCACTTCTTTATTTCTGTTACAATGTTTTTACACATCGGTCTGCTAGTGTAACACTACCTGTACCTCTAAGCCGGGCTCCACAGTGATAGCCTTCTTACCTGTTTCATAGCTTGAGCTATTCTGGAGCCAATCTGCTCCAGCGTCCATCCTCCACTGCGTGACTGCAGTATCTGTAAGACACACAGTAAGACCAATGACTGGATGTTCTTCTGCGTAATTCCACACGCCATGGATGACACTGACACTTACAAAAACCCAGAAATACAGATACATAAAGACAGAGTCTCCATATTTCACCTACTCAAAACTGTCTCTCTCTCACACACACACACACACACACAAATATATATTTACACGTATAAACAAACAAGGCGTTGGATACCTGTGAGGCGGAGGGATCTGGCAGCTCCTTCTCTTCCAGTGGCCAGTCTAGTGAGGCAGGAAGGAGGCCTGAATACGGCTGGGGATCAGGGCCACAGTCTGGCAGGGCTTCTGTCGGAGGTGGACTGCTACTTCCATAGAGGAGAGTTGCCACTGGGCTGAATATACACAATCACACATATTTGACTTAGAAGTAATTTGTATGCAGTAAGGTTTGATATCTACCTCAAGGCTCATGCTTTCCTTGCTCAGCTTCAATCTTAGCTTTGATGTGTGCTGCAGTTATGAACATCATGTGTACTGACCCGAGGCCTTGTGTTTCAGGTGGAAGGAAATAAGTTGGCAGCAGGTGAGCCGGGGGAACACTTGGGTACTCATGGGCGCAATCATCCCTCTGAGGCCACAGCATCTTCTGTATGTCCTACAGCAAAAGCACACTTTGCTCTCATTCCCAAACACTTGCATAGTTCAGTATTCTTATTACCAAACATGAATCGATACATTTCAGTGAGTAAGTAATAACAAAAGCATTTTAAATAACTAACATACGTAAAACATAAAAATTGAAATTACTGCTAAAAAAAAGCAGAAGAGGGGAAAACCATACAGCAGCGGAATGAGTTTCTTTTTTTAATAATTAAATATTTTCTAACATTCATATACAAGGCAAAGTATGATTCAGCATTTTTCTGCAGTTGCATAACTTTTGTTTGGCAGGTCCAGTGTAGTCTCTGAATTTTGCTGACTGTGCATCAGTGTTGCAGCGGTATCGTTTGTCCTTTCTGTTTTAATTTGTTCATATTTTCTGCAAGTCACTGAGCTGACCTGCCAAGACAAACAGAAACAGAAACATAGCGTATGCCTCCATCTTGCCTGCGTGTAATCCTGACGGCTGCCCCAAAGTGCAGCAGCAGGGTCTTGGTCTCCGGATACAGAGGGATGGAGCTGAGGGCTGGCAGCTGACTGGTTTGTGTTGCGTTCTGACACAAGGGCCACACTGGAAGCCACTGACATCTCCTCCCCAAACTGTGGACAAAGAGAACAATAAAAATAAAAGAGAAACAGAAACTTTCACAGGTAATGTCCCCCCCATTTGTTTGGCTTCTTTGATAAATATCAACTGAAACTTGTAAAACAAAACACAGATTGTTTCCATTATCAAATGGAATTTTTTGGGCCCTTTTAAATCTTCTATGGAAAAACCACAGAAATAATCCCCTTCTTTTCCGTTTTCTCAGTACATTGTAATATCTCAAAAGACTTACTTGGACATAGTGGACATGTTCAAACAGATCACCACGGTGATAGCGCACAGGCAGGTCAAAGGGGCAGTAAAGGCTGCGCTGCTGCTGACCAAGCCGACACATCTGATGGTTCCCTAGAGCACATGACACACAATACTCAGGCGCATCTCTACCTTTTCTGCCGAATAAAAGTATACTTATGGAGCCATACGTATAAAAATATGCACGGCTTCATACCAAGTTGGGCTTCCTTGGCCATCTGGGTCTCATGGATGATGTTGCGCAGGATCTGCTCTTCCTGCAGCAGCTTGTATTTGTCCAGTGACTCCTGCTGGTGAAGGTAGTGGTCATGCTGCTTCTGGTACTCTTTCAGCTCATTCAGCGTCCGCTGCAGGGATCTGCAAATACCATAAAGAGAGAACATGACCACCATTAAGCTGTACTTCAAGACCCATGATGAAGTCTTGCTATCTATATTTTTACACAAATCACTGACTCTCTGCCAGCTGAAAGGCCTTTTTCTTTTACTTACATAACCTGACTGCACCATGAAGGGGTGCAAGTATGTATAAGGAAGGAAGGAAGGAAGGAAGGAAGGAAGGAAGAAAGAAACCCACTGTGTATTTTCAAGAAATCCTAGACCAACCTATTCTTGTTCAAACAGAAATATTCAGAGGTGGGTGCAATGGTACATGTTTGGAAATGTTTTTATGTCATATTGAATATCTTTACTTTCTGTAATGTCATAATTTTTGTTTACAGTATTTCAGAATTCTGTGGTAACAACAAAGTGCGTAGACCTGCCTACCTGTGCTGGGCTTCCAGGCGCTGCTCCAGCTTTTGTTGACAGAGCACAGCGTGTTTCCTCCTCAGTGCCTGCTCAAAGCCTGGCTGGGCCTGCAGTGCCTGCTCGTAACACAGCACTGAGTGGTTGTATTCCCCAAGCATCTAGTCAGACAGTGATAGAAGAGAAGACAAACAAATCATGGATACAGTAGAGGTCAAACACTGATTTTTTTTCATTAAAAAAAAGAAAAAGTTGTATTGTAACCAAAAAAAAACCAAAAAAAACCCCACAGTTACCTGCTTCTGATTTCAACAGAAACAGGGAACTGTGATGCAGCAAAGCAAACAGCTAACACCTTAGTAGATGGTTAACTAGGTGATAAGTCTGGGTTTTAAACACACAAGTCTCTACCATAGAGGAACAGTTCCTCTTCAACTTACAGCATAAATGTTGCCCAAGGTGTAGTGGCTGGTGAACAGATCTGAGGTGAGGTCCAGGGCAGCATGGGCAAGAATAGCAGCATCTGCTGAGAAATGGGCTCGGTGCAGGATGTTGGCCATATTCACCAGGGCAACATCTTTTTGTTGCCTACAAGTACAACACAGCGTGAGAATGTGAACACCTGAGAGCAAGTCTCATAAACTGTATACTTCTGCAGTGGCCTTCCAATCAGCCTGACAGTACCTTGGGGAGAAATGCAGAGCACGCACCACACAGTCCACTGCCTTTTGAGGCTCATTTTTCATACGCCAATAAAATGATGCCATGTTGTACAGCACCCAGGAAGATGAGTTCTGAAACAATCAATGAAACATGCACACACACAATTTTCATCCGAGGAAGAGCCACTTTCTGTTAGGCCTCTATTTCAGAATGGAACTTGCCTTACTGGCCTGAATCGCAGATACTCTGATGAGTCTTTGCTTGTAATGACTGTGATTACTGCTTCAATATCTTGGTGTCATAAGTGTTTTTTTAACACAGATTTTATAATGATCACTAAAAGTAATGGAGATAAATATATATGTGTATGCGTACAGAATCCTAAAAAACAAGTCTGATCCTCATTAGCAGATACTTTGTATTTTCCGTGATTATCATTTCCATTAAGAAGTCTGCATATACAGCTACTGTATAATTTAACCAACACACATCCCTTGCAGCAGTGGCCTTGAATATTTGAACAGTTTATTAAGGCCAGTTGTGCAGGCAGACCTTACCCTCATTAAACCCTGATGGATGCGATGGCCCACCTCATCAACACTGCGGCCAAGCTTATGAGACAATGAGCTAAAGATGGGATCCTCCTTAGAAAGTAGTGGAGAGGTCAAGTTTGCTCTCTCCTGTACACCCTGGAGCAGAAAGAAGAGAAAAGTCAATAGTGTGTCACAACTAAAGGGACCGTGTATGAACTTTCAAAGCACACAGGCCTATTGTTTCTGAAGCTACATACTATTGAAAATTATGTGCAGGTGAACACCTACTGGACTCTTAACCCAAGAAAGCAAGTAAAGACAATAAATGGGTGAATAAATGGATATAAGATGTAGTGGACTGATTCAAATTTTAACTCTTAAAATAACAAAATATCAACCGTGTATATTGTTACTAGCACACAAAAGCACCACTG
Organism: Acanthurus leucopareius; assembly: GCA_029814765.1. Lineage (NCBI taxonomy): Eukaryota > Metazoa > Chordata > Actinopteri > Acanthuriformes > Acanthuridae > Acanthurus > Acanthurus leucopareius. Next base: position 24,959,390 of record JAQMCX010000001.1, read on the forward strand.
CCATTTAATCCAAAAACAAGGATGTCCCTTATTAAAAATGATGTTGGACAACCTTAAGATAAAATCAAGCTGTTTTTTAAGATCCAGAAACACTGATAACAGTGATTTGCATATCCCACAGGCACGATTTTATAGCTAAATGGGTCACAGAATAAAAATGTCCTAATATCCTGCCTCAATGAAAAATGTTTGTTGAAATAACACTCTAACAACCTTGATGATAAACAGAAACAAAAGCTTGGCTATTTATCAGAAAACAAAACCAGAATCCTTCCCAGCTGTAAGAGCAGATTTGTTGAAGAAGATGTCTTATTAATTCTGAGTTATTGGGTTACTGGGATGTAATTTATCGACATGCAGCTGCCTTCACTCTAAGCCTTTAGACTGAGTTTGCCATTAAGCTTTTGTGACTACTGAGAAAATTACGATACACACCACGGCGTTTCATTTACTAGGGCTGGCTGGGCTTCTCTGTATATATTCATATGCCTGCACAGTCTTTCTCAGAGAATAGTCTGCTTATATCTTATTTGTGTTGCTCTTTTACTTTGGCCTATGATTAACATGCAGGAGACTACCTGATTCTTCAGCAACACTGTGACAGACCTAATCTAAATAAAACTGCCTTTGCTGTTAGCATACTGATTAGTACCAAATATATTCAGAGCAACCAACAAATTTGAACATTGCACGTTCATCCCATGTCTGCTTACAAGTGCTTTTCTTATGAAACCATCCTGTCTTTACATATATTATTTGTGTATTTTTTTTAACTTAATTATAACTTAATTATATACAGAGTGTTTCAGTAAAAATGCATATCAGCTCAGTAAAATTAAAAGTACAGCAATTTCCCAAAAGAATGCTTGCATTTAATAAATAAAATTGCTAAAATCCAAATAAAAAAACAAAACAAAACAAAACAAATAAAACAAAAAAAACAGTGAGAGGAGAGACTGGACCATGCTGTAAAAAACAGGCTTAAGTCAGCATGCTTATTCTATCAACATATTTGAAAGTAACTCAGATGGGACTTAATATCATGACAATTTTCATTTGTACCACTCTAAGCAAACTATTGACAGTTTTGGTCTCTACTCACCCTGAGATGCTGGAAAGCATGGATACTATAAGGTAGTTCGAACACTTTCGCACAGTCAGGCTTTTCAAGATCTGGGGGCATAGCTGACCGAGAATCAACATAGTCTTCAGGGCTACAGGACCAGAGGAGATCAACGATAAGACATTTTCATATTATCATAAATTAACTACTGGCACACTTGTTTAAAGGTGATATATCTTGTTGAACCACACCAGCAGGATTTGGCTGTGTAATACTTAAAAGGTGCCCTAACAGCTTCACCAAACGCTCCAGACATCACAAGAACACTGACAACAGCATGCTTTCATGAGAAAAACTTACCTAATGTCTTTACTTTCCAAGGAGATATAAGTGCCATCATACAGGTCCAGGTCTCCCAGGGGTACCTTAGCCATTACACAGTCTGGATCCTCTTTATAGTGTCTCTGCTCCAGACCTGTGTCTCTGTCCTCATTCTCCTCAATATGAATCTTTTGTGCCACTAACTGCTTCTGCTCAACGATAACAAAGAACAGACAACAGTGACAACTAGAAAGTAAGAGATTTGGACAATTTTCAGCACAACTAACTCTGTACAATGAATAAAATAATGGTAGAAGGTAATGATGCAAAACATTGCACTGATATTCCTTTACTTTTTTTCTTAAAATTACTCTGAAGGCAAGAAAGTCTGTTGTTAAATTAGTCAGAATGACCACATTACAACATTTTGAAAACGTATTTGCACAGCACTGAAAAGGTAAGACCCACAAACCTCCAGCTTTTTGAGGTTGTTAACACGAGCATCCTGTCTCATGAAAATCACAACATCATGTGGATGCTTTAGATTCAAAGGTGAGTGAACCTGAAACAGAAAAACGGTGGCAATTACTGCTAAGCATTGTATCTTGACGTCAAAAGTTGTCTTACAAAATCCAGTAAGTGTGAAACTGAATCAGCCAGCGGCGTGATTTGAGGATATTACAGTATTTAGAAGTAATTTCCTTAAATTTCAGATATGCAATCTCAGCTTTTCAGAACATAAAGCCTGAAAATAATAACATAAGCATGGTCTTTCTCTCTAACTAGACGAAAGTAGCAGTTTGATGGCGTTAACGTTGACTTAGACGTCACCATTATCGTATTTATAAGCGGTTTCCAATGCAGATGTTGACAAGAGCCAGAAATGCTCTGGTCATCTTGACCTCAAACACCTAACGATAACGTCAGTTTTGGAGATAAGGTTAGCTAACTTAATGGCAGCTAATCAGTTTAAAAACAAAACGAATCCACGTTACTTTATATGTGCATGTAACGTTACCGACGCTGATACGCATGTTTAGTTGAGTTTAAATAAACTGATTTAATCACGTTAACAAATCACATACCAAAACGTTACCGTTAATCCTAACAAAAATAGCTTTACAACAAGCTAGCCACCTAACGTAAGCGTTAACGTTAGCAGGTCAGTGAGCTAACGTAAACTGTCATACTTGTTGTTGAATTTTTCCATCCTCTGTGACAACCCAATGTGTTGTAGCTCCTCCGGAATCCACTATAAGTACGCAAAGAAGAATGAAAAGCTTTCCTTGAAATGACGGTTTTCGTGAACAGTTTACACGACAGGGCATAGACTCAGGACAGATTTTCCTGAGGTCCGCCATTTTTCTGTCTCAATTTTGGTCTGTGGTGGCGGCTGTAACCATCCTCCGTCCAGGTGGTGGCGCTCGTGAGAGAAACAACAGATAATCTTTGATGACGTTTGGAAAAAAAAAACAGGAAATTCTGAAGGAACGAAAAGTTAAAAAAAAGGAAAAAAAGAAACAAAAAGTTCGTGACGTTTTCAAGGCAAAGGTGGGTACAAAATAGATAAATATCTGCTTTCACACTCAGTTCTCAACTCTTTTCTGTTGTCGATGAGGGCGTGTGTTTGATACCTGCTGCTTTGGTCAGTGTCTTTCTTTTCACTCACGTTTAGCATAGTGCATTGCTAACTTTAAGTTCCGCATCCAGGAGCATGTCTAGTCCTGGTAGTAACACTATTGCCAGCACTGTTTATTGTATGCATGCAAAAGTTTAGCCATAAAGTATTTACTATGAGCCATAATGTTCGTGCCTGTGTTAGCCTAGGTATCACTTTACCCCGGACCGTGTGAAGTTATGCTAATTAAGACAGATTACGCTAATGATGCTGAAAACGCTATGTTCACCTCCCTTTCCAGCGTTAGCTTTAGCTCATTCAGTTTCGAAGCTTTCAGTATGAATTTTTCAGTCTCAAGTCTGTGGATTTCAGCATAGATGTGGTTTCTTTGTCACACAGATGTACCAATGCCGCCACCCTACTTCATAAATAAAGCTGAACTGTAATTGTAGCATTATTATTATCTTTTATTGCCATTTTTACATGTAAAGGGAGGTGTCTTGAGCCAAAAAACTATGGCTCAGCTCGAGTTCAGATTTCCAAAATTTAAGATTGGGTCAGCAATCAGTTTATAGGAAATACCTTTGATGACCTCATAAAAGTAAAAACAAAACAGAAAACACAAATCAGCACAACCTTCTAAAACTAAGACATTAAACAAATGTCAGAATAATAAAAACTGGTTCTGTGATCAAACAGTAAAACCATTATACCTCAAAATTACAACAGACGTTTTATTTGAAACAGCAGTATGTTTTAAGACAACTGATTGGCAACTATTTTGTCACTCTTCAAGCAAAAATGGAAAAAATAACACCTCAGTTGTACTAACATAGATCCATTTGAAAATATCATCTCTGACTTTAGTTTGATTGTTCTGGTCGTTTTCATTATTATCTCCTGTTTCTAAAGTTTGTAAATGCTGAATTAATTATTTGATTGCTTGATTTTGATTGACAATATTTGTTTCAATTTCAGAAGATGGCCTGCTTTGACAGCAGCAAGGAGAGTTTACAGGAGAACAGCTATGACGGAGCTGTTGGTGGAGAGCTGTCGAGCTGTGCACTGGCAATGCTAGAGAAGGAACGAGAATCCCTTCTCAGCCCTTCAGAGAGCCCTGGCACCTTAACCAGCAGCACCTCTACTAGTTTCCAAGCTGCTGCCCCGGTGCAGGGCTATGACGTGGAATTTGACCCGCCCCTAGAGAGTAAATATGAGTGCCCTATCTGCCTCATGGCTCTGAGGAATGCCATTCAAACACCCTGCGGTCACCGTTTCTGCAAGAACTGTATCGAGAAGTCCATTCGGTAAGCAAGTTTAAAGCACTAAAGAAAACTTAACTAACTCAAATCTATAATGCTTTTGTCCACAACAATTTCATGACACATTCTTGAATACGGGCCATGAAATTTGTGCTTTTAGTTTATAAAAAGATAGTATTTAGTAACAGAGCACTCTATCAAATCACTGAGTAATAATCAAAAATGAATGTATTCTAGGAATAGGATGTGTCCAAATGGTGCAGTGTTTACTTACATTCCCTCTCAAATATAAAGCACCATGGAGAATCTGAAAATCTCAATGCTTAACCTCAATGTTGATTTTCTTTCCCTTGCAAAACAGTGATACTGGACAGAGGTGCCCTGTGGATAATGAAATGCTTTCAGAAGAACAGCTGTTTCCTGATAACTTTGCCAAACGTGAGATTCTGTCTTTAACTGTTCGCTGTCCAAACTCTGGCTGTGCCGAGAAAATGGAGCTTCGTCAGCTGGAGGTGAGATTTTAACAGAGATCTCTGGTTTTATTGCAGCCCAATCAAGAACACAGAAAAAGGATACTACAGTTAAAAAATCCAGAATCTACATCTAGTAAGATTTAAATGGTTATTGTGATAACTTAGATTGTATTTGAAGATTGATAAGGGAACCTCTAATTCTGATCACGGATGATTAATCCATCACTACCATTTTCTATCAGCCTCTGAAAGGAGGAAGTCTTCAATATTTTAGATTCCTGTAGGATGAGTGCATGTTTAATGCTGTGATGTCCCAGATCATGTTTGGATTAAGTAATAGATTCAGTTTTCAGAATGGTTCTGTGATTGTCGTTTAACAAGTAAGATACTGACAGCTCAGCTTTTCTATTTTCCTGTCAACATCACGATAGTCAGCACAGGCTCTTCCTTCTGAAAGCACCAACATTTTCTTACACTGCTGGCTCCCAAAGAAGAGCCAGTGAGGATAGTTTAAGTTTAGTAATAGGGATAAATGTGTACATGTTGAAAAGCTTATACCTCCAATAGACCTAAGATGATTGTTCGATGAGGATCCTTGTACATACAAAACATCTCATTGTCCACCAAGTAGTGATGACGGATTAAAGGAGCAATCACACAAAGTGTCCTTATTTTGGCAAATAAAAAAAAAAGGTTTTAGGTGTCAAGTAAAGAATGTCATTTTTTCCTGGTGCAACAATGAAATTGTTAAATGTAAACCGCTGCCGTCTTGCTACAGAATAAAATTGAACTGCATTGTTTCAATTTATTGTTTCACTTCCAGGATCATTTGGCAAGTTGTCAGTATGCCACCGTGCCTTGCCCACAATGCCAGCAGTCTGTGCGAAAGAGCCACCTGGAGGAGCACAAAACTGACAAATGCCAAAGGAGGCCTTTGTCGTGTCCAGATTGTGTGGCAACCTTTGTTTATGAGGAGAGAGAGGTAATGTTGACTCACTTATGTAATTGCTTGAATTGCTTTTTCCAGAATAGTGCTCATAGGAAAATTGCTGCATTATGTATCAGTGAGGATTAAACTCCTAACAATGTGGTTTTGATTGTTCTTAGCTCCATGAACAGCAGTGTCCCTTTGCCAGTGTTAGGTGCTCGTACTGTGAGATGGATCTCATCAGAGACCAGGTGACAATCTTTTGTGTGTTTATAAAAAAAAAAAAAAAAAAAAGTCTGGCATAAATCAAAATGTGGTTTTTATTTTATCTAAATTCTGTCAAAATTAACTTATATGTTGTTTAAACAATTGTTTTTGTATTAGAAAGGAAGTGAGTTATTTCCCTCACCTTGTCTGTCCTTAACTTTACAGTCATAACTGACTCATTGAAATGCTTTTCAAACCCTGATTTTAATTAATAGATATGGATGACGCATGGAGCTAAGCTGATGATGTTTTTTGTTTTAGATGGAGTCTCATTGTGATACAGATTGCCCAAAAGCACCCATCGCCTGTAATTTTAGTATCTTTGGATGTAAGGAAAGGGTAGGTGATCAAAGTTTTTTTTCCACAAATTTAAGAACTTTGCATGTTACACAACTATTAGTCCTCTTAGCCCTGTAGATCAAATGTCACAAAGACAAAATTGTTTGCCTCTGCAGATGCAGCGCCACAACTTGGCTCAGCACATGCAGGAGTTCACACAGATGCATATGTACTACATGGCTGAGTTTCTGCGTGGCCTTGGCCTCAATGGCACCACGCCCAAGTCCCTGTGGACGCTGGGACCTTCTGTCTCATCTGATGATCAAGGAGCTGCAGCATCAGTACCAGCCTGTAGTGGACCCAGAGGAGCCGTGAGCTGCAACAGTAACTGTGCCCCTAATCAGTCTAACGAGGTGATGCAGGGGCTCAGGGAGATGGATAAACGTTTGGTGAAGCAGGATCACCAGCTGCGTGAGCTCATCATCTTGAAAGAAACCCAGGTAAAGTCCTTGACCTTTCAAGTACTAATAGAACAAATGTTTGCATGTGGTTTGTCTGTGTAATCACAAAATCTCTGATCACATTTTTTTTTTCTTCATAATGGCCTGGATACTGTAACTGCATAAGCAGATTAGGCGTGTCACAGAATGTTTCACTATTTGTTTTGACGCCCATGTTAACGCCCGCACAGCCTTTGTGAGTCATGTGACTCGACTTGACTGCAGTCGGGCTTCATCTAGAGATTCACTGTCATGCCTTTGTCTTCTCTTGTCTTTCCCAGCAGAAATGATCAATAAAGATGATGTGTTTTTTTAGTCATATGGGCATGAAACCAAAAAAAAAAACATCACTTCTGTCACAACTGTTTATGTCTATGTCTGTGAAATATGTCACAAGACAAACCGAAGAATCACACCTCATACTTGTGTGGTGACTGATGGCTCAGTGTTTGTGCATAAAGAGACATGTTTAGTTTGTTTAGACGCTGCTTATTCAAGAGGGAGTGTGAGTAAGGAGAAGGAAATGAAATTTAAAACTTGCTCCGTAGAAAAGTGTAGCTCTAGTAAAAATCGAGTGTTGTAGTCATTGTCTTAATCTGATTACAGAGCTTTATAATCACATGCTAATTAAAAGTTGTGTGTCTTCTCAGCTTTTCCTAAAAGGTCAGTAATGGCAGCATTTTGTGTGCTTGAGCACATGCATTTCAAATTGGGTTATTACATTCTTCAAAGTGTTTCTACAAAGGAGGCAATTTAGTCACATGTCACAGTCCTCCATCTCACACATATTTGAAGAACTGATTCACATCTGTTTTTAATCAATGCGGTGTGACCACAATGATTGCTTATTTTGACTTAAGCGCTGCCAAAATGGTTGGCCTACACACCATGCCTCGCCTTAAACGCAGCCTGTGTTGACAGAGATGGGGCTCTGAAGATCTTGTTGTTGCTTCTCTGCTACTCACACTACGCCTTATGCAAGAACGCTGTGTTTGTCCTTTGTCATTTGAAATCATCGTCCCGTCTCTTCTGCAGGCTGGCCAGCTCGCAGAGCTCAGGCGCAGAGTTTCAATGCTGGAGGAAACAGTGAGGGAACTGGAGTCTCAGCAGTGTAACGGCATCTTCATCTGGCAACTCAGAGGTTTCTCTGTCCACCTGCGGAGCCAAGAAGCAGGACAGCCAGTGGTGGAGCACAGCCCCGGCTTCTATACAGGCCGGCCAGGCTATAAGCTGTGCCTGCGCCTGCACCTGCAGACCCCCAATGCCCCACGCTGCTCCAACTTTATCTCCCTTTTTGTCCACACCATGCAAGGAGCTTATGATTCACAGCTGACCTGGCCGTTCCAGGGCACCATCCGCCTTTCAATCCTAGACCAGGGTCCCGAGGGCCAGCACCACATGGAAGTGATGGAGACTAAACCCGACCTGCAGGCCTTTCAAAAGCCCACCATCAGTCGCAACCCCAAAGGATTTGGCTATGTCACCTTTCTGCACCTGCAGCAGCTGAGTCAGAGAGCTTTTGTTAAAGACGACACTCTACTTATCCGATGTGAGGTGACATCACGTTTTGATAATATGCTTCACCGTGAGGGACCAGCAGTGCAGCCTAGAGGACCTGAAGCCTCAGTTTCAAGGGACTGAAGTCAAACTCGTATGTGTGGATCATCATCATGCTGAGATGTCACTACAGTACATCTCCTAGTGTTTTAATACTGTTCATTTCATTTACATTGATGCTCATTCAGGAGGAAGTTAATGTTCCCTTTTACATATTGACACTGCAAGAATGTCTTTTTTTGTTTCTTGCCGAACTTTAAATATGTGTTAATTTTTTTTATTTCAGTAAATGTACATAAATATAAAATAAGAGTCTTTTAATTAGTTTTGAAAATGTATGTACTCCCATGGTACTAAAGTTGAGGACTAACTAGTCGAGTTAATCGAGTTAATCAGCTGAACTTTAAGCTGTGCACTTGCTGCCTGCAGACTGAATATTCTAACTATACTTTGCTTTCTTGGTCTGGTTGTTTGAGACAGCACTGAATGTTAAAGTTTCTCTGTGGAGCTTTTACCACTGGTGGCGCTATGGAGCAGTGTTTTCTGTTGAGCAGATTCACCGTGTAGTTTTTACCTAATCCTCTCTTTTAACACACACATACAGTTATGCACTGGTGCATGTAGACACATGCTATATGTTCTCAACAAAAGCAAAGGATTCACACTGGTGCTGTGAGTCATGATGTTCTTGAGCCCAAAAAAACCCAATCCAATAACTAACTATATAAAATAAATTGCTGTGAAACAATCAAGAAGTGATTCAAACACTCTGAAAAGCCTCTTCTGATTACACTTTTAGAAAAAAAAAACTATGGAAGAGCTCTAACAGTAGATCATTTCTTTCCAATTATCTATGCAGAGAGGTTGCCGATTGGCCACATGAGAATGTTAATGTGCAATGAGTCAAAAAAATGGAGACCTGATTAACTTTTTGCGTCTGTTTATGTGCTTAGTTAGCAAATTTAAATGTAATTGGAAGCCTCAACAATTGATGCTATCAACAACATTTTTTTTCTTCTCTATTTTTGAATGAAACTACTTAAAAGAGTATCATATCATTTGGAGAAGCAATCAGAGCAAAAAAAAAAAAAAAAGTTTGGCCATAACCATCAAATAAAAAGGGGGATGTGTGACATCTCTTGATTTGATGGGTATTTGTTGTGTTAACATGGTGAACAGCTTCTGGCAAAAGGGTGAAGAAGAGTTCTAGTTAATGCATGTATGTATATCTGGAAACAATGCATGTTTCAGAGTGTTAAAAGTCCGCTCTTGCATAATAGTCAGGAAATCTACTCAAGAATATTCTGACCGACGTCTTAACTGTTAATACTGAAACTCCACTGGGCGCCTTTTAAAGTGAAGTCACTGTGAGGCATAGGAAGACTCACAGTCATGCACTTTCCAAATAAAGCATTTCATGACCCACTTCTTTTAACTGTACTGTACTTCAGGCATCACTTAATCATGTAATCAGCAAAAAAAAATGGTTTTAACATTTTTTTTTTCAGTGTGGAGGATTGGTTTTTATCATCTCTGTTGAATTTGTGTATCGCGTTGAAGCCATGCATATTTGTCACTACGCTGCTTGCAGAATTTATGAGGCCTTTTACCAAAGTTTGTACCTAATGTGACATAGAAAATTACTTTAAGAGTAGATATACTGTAAAGCAATCGTCATAGGTTGGTGTTGTAACTATAAGTCCATATGGTGCCTGAAAAGCTTTTATTTAGTGTAATTAATATATTGTATTGTATATTGTGTGTTGTGTGTGTTGTTTTGGTGTCTTGTTTCTCCATCTGTAGCGGTGAATAGATATGATGCCATTCAAAGTGAGATAACTGTCAACATTGATAGAGGTTGTTCGCCATGAATTTCAGCATATAATCTGATACTAATGGGAAGAGTCTAATGACCAGCTTACTTGAACTCACAGCCATTGTAGTGCCAACATTGTATGCCTTATACTGACTTGCACAGTACCTGGAAAAATAAACTATTTTATTTCTGAGTTGTTGGGGTTTTTTTTTTTTTCATTTAAACAAAGGAACCACAATTTTATGTCATTTATAAGTGACTCGTTTAACCATCTGCTGTAACTTTTGCACACTGAAGGAAACATTTCCTAACGTAGAAGCCGTTATGAGTTGTCTCAAAAGTGAATTTGGGATACCGTACAACAGAAAGCTGTAATAATATTCATGATATTTCCAGAAATACTGAAGCTATTATTTTTTCAAATGATTATCACTGACAAGTCTTTTAATAATCTAAATCTTAATTTGTAGTAATAATGAAACCCGCTGGGTGAATTTGGTTCTTCAGACACCTGAACCTGATAATGAAATAGCATGGGATGCTATTTTAAACAAAGTAAAAAGACAAAGCAATCATTTGCAAACAAGCAGTTCTAACTGACAAAATTAAGAAAATCTCAAAGGGATTAACAAATAATCCTTTTCGTTTGTTTATTATGCATTAAGCATCGTCCCAGTTTTTTTGTATTTGTGGTTGTTTTAGAAAATTTTTATCCAACAGCACGTGAAAACCAGGGAGACATCTGTGAACACAACTTCATTTTATTCATTTAACAGTCAAAACCAAATCATTTTCTTTCCACAAGTCAAAACAAACTTATACCTCAAAATGTTCTAAAAAAAAAGATAATCACTCATCACTATTACTCATCAATGTAAGGAAATTTTTTGTTGGCTCCAAATCCTGAGTGAACTGGTCTTCCTTCTCCCCCCTCCTCTTTCTTTTCTTCTTTTTTCTGCGGTTCACTTTGAGGTGCATCCTTACTGCAGGTTGGCTTAGAGCCTGCTAGAGACACTGAAATGGCATTGAATATTAATATTTAAAAAAACAAAATCAAAAAATAGAAGTACACAAATACACTTGAAGCGTACTGCTGCGTAAGAGCACAATAGTATTTCACATAAGAGGTGACTGATGAGTTCATGACCTCAGGAAGCAGGAGACGAGTCAAACGGCGTTCACTGCATGCAGGTACAGTTCAACAGTTCAACCCTTTGAGGAATTATGCAAAAGAGTGGAACTGCACACGCATGTGAGAGGAGCTGTAAAACTCATCTCCTTCTACCTGAGGCTGCAATCTTTTTCATCACCCCTCGTAATTATCAATTATGAATCACTCTTTGATGTTTTTGACTTTTACGGTCTTACGTGGAGCCTTTGGAGCGTCTCTCTCGCACTTGAGAGTGCTTTGAGCAAAGCACTCTGCCATCCAGGACAACACCTCTGTACAATATCTGATCTGGGGATAAAGCCAGAGATGACTGGGGGTCATACAAACTGTCAGATCATTACAAGTTTGAGTTTAATGTGAAACAGACTTAAAAAAATGGCAACAACAACAGCAGATTATGTGGAAAATGGTGCTGTTGAGGTCACCTGTCCTGGTTTACCTGAGCATCCATGGATGTTAGCCGCTTCTCTTGGTCTTTAAACCCAATCACGATCTTCAGCAAAGTCTGAACCCTTCATCACAGTAAAAATCAGTTAAAACCACACTCAATGATGCAGTAATACATTTTTTTACCTCTAGGGGGCAGAAGAGATTTTAAGCAAGCAACAGCTTTGCAGTGCTCACCATCAGACCAACACCATTCTTTTACAAAATGTATATGTAAAAAAAAATAATTAAAAAAGAATAATTACTTTGATGAGGTGCTCTTGAGTCTCTCCTCACTGCTCTCCCAGTGCTGGCGCTCCAATTTGGCCAGGTAGTTCTCTTTCTGCACCGTCTCCCATGTTATCAGCCTCTGGTCCAGCCCTGCCGGCAGCTCTCTCTCTGTAAAAACACACACACACACACAAGGAGAGAGTCCAATATCCAATTAACTAACAGGCAATTTCTATGGGTAGAACAGGTGAGGTACAGAGATAAGAACACAGAGGGATTCCCAGTATTTCATTTAATTTTGATTTACCCTGAAAATCCCTAAAAAAAATCCTCTTCAGTATTTGCTCCAAATAAAGTAGAATACCTAAATAGTTCCTAATATAATGTGCTGAAAAATGCACGTATAAGCCTCATACCAAGATGCTCCTGCTTGGACTCTGGCTGTTTGACCAGGCTGAGCAGGAGCTGAGAAAGATGGCTGATGATGATGAAGGGCGGAGCGAGTGCAGGACGGCTGTGATATTCCACGATCAGGTTGTATCTCTGGAACTTCCAGAAGATGTCTGTGTTGCCCTGAACTACCTGGAACGTATAGCTGAGAAAAAAACACAGAAAAAAAAACATCAAGCCGTCAAACATCAGAGAAGAAGCCACCGGTGCAGTGCATTTCATCAGACAGACATCAGCGGTGTTGATGCGTTTCTGGACTCCCCTGACCTGAACATTGCAATTAGCAGGTTCAGCAGCAGCACGTTGGTAACAAGAAGGAAGATAACCAGCAGCAGGATGACCAGCCAGTTGGCATAGATGTTTGGACACGGCGGCCGTAGGCCCATGATAATCTCCTCTGAGTCATCGGTGCAGTTCATTTCAGGCATCCGAGCAGCTGTGCTCCATTTAATGAAAAAGCAAGAAAATTTGATTATAGGACATAACATTCAGTCCAATAGAAAGCCATCCCTGAGGGCCTACACGATCAAAATATAACAGAACAAACATGTCTCATGGATGAACACACATTTACAAATTAAATCTTCTTTATACTGAGTAAATGCAGATGTGTACATCTACTGTAAATCACCATCTATTTCCTCCAAGGGGATCTGGCCAAAGATGTGCAGGTAGGGGCGATACAAGGCTCTGCGGAACACCCAGTCAATCCTGGGGTCATTGGGGTGAAGAAGAGCTTGGGTGGCGACACCATAAGCAATGAGCCACACACTCAGGAAAAAGAGGAAGAAGAAAACATCCTTCATCTGTGAAAGAGAAGCAAATATATTCTCATCTTCTTTACCTTTGGCTGTGAATATTTCTTAAAATTTGTGTTATTAAAATGTTAAGGTAGTATTGTTTTGTTTTGGTCACCATTCTTTCCACAATGATGATCTTGGGGCCCAGCTGTTTGTGAATGGCAAAGATGTGGATCAGCCGAAGAGTGAAAACCATGAAGTCTATTGCCAGAACCGTCCTTCCCGCCTCGTACGTGTCGTTTGCCATCCTGCAGGATCCATGAAAACAGACATTAGCTACTGTGCAGTTTATTCTGTTTAACCCTTTATGATTGTATTTTATGTTATTAGTGTTGTTTACTGTGATATTAAGTACCTGCATGAAACCCCAACGACAAAAAGTGAGATGGCAACCATGTCACACTTGTTCCAGTTATCCTCGACATAGAGTTTGAACTTCTTCAAGATGCTTATCTCTTCATCCGTAAAGAAGCTCTGTGTTATAAAAGAAGAAGAAGAAGAATATTTAGCATCTAAACTTTATGTGTTACAATAAAAAAATGTATTTGTACATACAAAAAACTAATTCATTTGAAAAGTAGTCTGCTGTTCTCTGGCAACCTTATCTTTGGGATGACAAGTAAAACAGGACATTTAAATGGCTGCATTTATATGCCACTTTCAGCCAAAGCACTCTATGATTTTTGCCGGTTATTCATGCACACTTGCACACACTGATGGCAGCAAGAGTCCTGGCCATCAGGAGCTTCCATCTTAGTGCACTTTGAAATATGTCCAAGAGGAAGTGTGAGTCAAACCTGTGATCAGACAACATCACCATTAATGTCTGCTGTAAGACTGAGTCCTGGTTTTCATTTCTGATTCCAACATTTCTTTGTTTGTCTGCTTCGGTAGCATTAGTAATTTTATAGAAATAAATTTCTCTTTTTTTTGATTAAAGTCTTCATGAGTATTCTTTGTACCTTTTTATTACCATTGAATAAAAATGGAACTGCATTATACATTGCATGAGATAAAAAAATCTGTTTTTAACCTCAGGTTGTGTGCTTTTGTAGAGTTTCCATTTCAAACAGTATGTCTTTTTTTTTTTTTTTTTTCAAAATCTGAATAGTCGAAGGTGTTTCTAGGTAAATGAGGCATTGAACTTGTTTAGCCTTTTTAAAACCATCTCTTATGGCTGAACTAAGGTGTTTTATTTCTGTATAAGACCTGAATAATATTTGCCTTCTGCAAGGTCACACACACACACACACACTAGAGCCCTTTTCAGACACACCTGCAGGGCCAAAAGGGAGTTAGCAGGTACAGAATCCTGCTGCTTCAGAAGCACCTGCAGTGTCCCAAATTCTCCTTCCTGTGAAACGTCTCTGACACTGTGTAAGAGTGTAAGGTTGACTTATCTCCTGTGGTTTGAACAGGGCACTTTTAACTGTATCAAGAACCAGCGCTTGGTCGCTCTGAAGCTAATGGTTTGAGGCCAATGTGATGACCAAGCATCATATTGGCTGTTACATCTTTGTGTGAGCAGCCTTGCACCAGCCTATCCATCAGATTTAAAAAGCTGGTGAACTTATTATCTCTAACCTTGTTGTGTGACGGTATGGTAAGAACAGAGGCCTCTGTGGCAACTCTCTACCCACAGGGAGAGGCATGCACCTCTGGGCTCGGCAGCGTGTCAGGGCCGCCTTTAGCAGGGCGGCGCTTTAAAAAAAAAACACACAAAATAAAACTGCGCCATAGTTCTGTTCAGCTCAGGGACTTTCTAAGATGCACATTAAAAAAAAAAAGAAAGTGAGCAGAGGGAAGAGCGGCGAAGGCCTGTCTCATCTGGGGCTTTTGTGCCCAGGGGAGGAAGGCTCAGCGGGATCAGTGCAATAAGGGCTCATGCCTGTCTGACCTGGTTCACTTGGGGGGGGGGGTCAAACAGGGAAGTAAAGGACTCATGAATCCTTAAAACCTCAGAGAGATGAAGTCAGTGTAGTGACTCACCTCATCGCCCACACAGATATGTCTGAGTTATGTCAGGCCTGACAAATATGTGGAACGATGAGATGAAAAAACACATGAAAAAAGAGTGACATTGCTTCCAGATTGGGGTCAAACTGTATCCTTAACAAAATATTAGTTAATTATTGTCTTAAAACTTAAATATGAACAGTTATTAATTGGACAGTTTGAAAATCACCTGTCTAATTTCCTCCAGCACCAACGTGAAGACCCAGAAGTACAGTATAATCTCTGGGGCTCCGGGGCCGAAGGGCGGAGGTGGGCGGAAGTCTAACAGCAGCACGTAGGTGAAGAGGAAGAGGAAGGCGAAGTACATGATGACGTTGCCGAGGAAGACGGTGACAGGAGCGCTCCAGAAGCGACGCCAGCGGCGGAGTAAGAAACGCCACCAGACGAAGGCGCAGCTCTGATCTGCTGGACCTCCAGGTGGAGAGTTCCTGGAAAACAGAGAGTGAAAAATAGAAAATAAAAAAAAATACTCAAGTCCTTCTCAAACTTTTTTTAACCTTTACTTTTGAAAGGCTGTGTTGACAGCAAAATCTTTTGTGGTGGGTTCCAGTGTGTCTTTTACTCATTATTATTATATGTTGGTTATTTTTTCATGTTTTTTGGTCAAGTCATTGTGTGTCTTGTGCTTAACTTAGCTGCAAGACAAATGCCAGCTTGGGGATATTAAAAATTAAGCCGAAATTAAAATTTAAATCAGCACAGTGCCATCTGACATTTATGCTTTCACTGAATGCTGAGGTCAACTACAGCTTAATCCTCAATATACAATGCAAGATAATGGCATATTCCATAATAAAAAAAGAAACAATGGGAATAAGAATGAGAATTTTACAAAATATTATAATCTGATCATTTAAAAATTTAAAAAAATGAAGTAATATTTGATTGCAGACTCACAAATGGTCGTCCTCATCAGTTAACAGTAAAGCCTTTTCTGTATCCAGACTGTCGAGCTCCACAAACTGTTCGGCATTTGTACGATTATCGAGCTCCTCATCACTAAGAAAACACACGTCAGAGTGTGAATGCACACAGCAGAAGACCTGCAGCACATCCAAATGTCAGGGTAGCATATGACTGATCACCTGAACTTTATGAGGTTGGTCCAGATGAGTGGCGGACAGCAGAAAGACACCACCAGTTTGGAGATTGCTGTGTCTGTCGTCATCGCCCCCCACCAAATCTTTGTGAGGAGGGCCTGCAAGGAAAAAGGTTTGTTTTGTTTTGTTTTTTTGCATCATTAATATTTCAAACCAACTGAGTTTACAACAGGAGCAACCATCTGAAAAGTTCACCACAAGAGGGCCCCAAAGGTCTTAAAATATTCCTGCCTTCCAGTCAGTGAAAGCATCAGGACAGGGAGTTACCCAGGCTGCTTCACAGAAAAACAACTTGTCAAACTTCACATGAGTTCAGAAACATCGTGTTTCACAAAGTGGTGACAAACATCAGCCCATCCTGACTCATAAATAGCTGAGCTTCTCTAAGATTCCCATTTCATACCCGATCAAAATACCTGTGAACAGCACACCTGTTTACCTGTGAAATGTTTCAAACAGGTGTTTCTGAGCAACCCAACCTTCAGTCTTGTTTGAAACTTTTGCTTGCATTTATTCAGAATAAGTAAATTTACAAAAATCAATTAAATTAATGAGGTAAAACTTAAAGAATATTTTGTTTGTACTCTTTTAAATTAAATATATTAAAAAAAAAAAAAAGATTTTCACATTATCACAATCTGCTTATTTATTTAACAATGTATTTATATTTATGCAACACACAGTCCAAACTTTCTCTGGAGC
Source organism: Acanthurus leucopareius (assembly GCA_029814765.1). Lineage (NCBI taxonomy): Eukaryota > Metazoa > Chordata > Actinopteri > Acanthuriformes > Acanthuridae > Acanthurus > Acanthurus leucopareius. The sequence continues at coordinate 24,976,370 of JAQMCX010000001.1, forward strand.
TGGAGTTTAAATATCCTCATTCTCCAGACAGATTACACATGTACAGAATTATAATGAACAGTTTACTATTTAAAAGGCTGTTTTACTCCGACTGTCTGCTTTTAATATTACTTCACTGTCAAGAGTTTCCTGCATACTAACTCTCCTTGCTGACATTGAATACCAATTAACTCTCAGTGATGATTTTGTAACGACAAGGACGTCTGCTGGAGGGGTAGTTGGGCAAAATTGTGCACTGAATGGATTCCAGTGAGCAGTAAAAAGGATGACTTTGCAATAAGTATCTAATGGCATGCAATGCTCTGAAAAAAAGTTCTTAATAACTGCAGGGCAAAAAGTATTTCAATACAGAGAGCAGCAAAGGAAACTACTTAACCCTCTTAATCAAATGCATAATACTTTGAAACTGTTGAAAGCTGACTGATGAAAGGTAAATGTTTCATAATGGCTCAAAGGATCAGTTAAATTGGAGCCAAATGAGCATATGTCTCCTCTTACCTGAACTCCATCGTGGGCAAAGAAGGATTTGGCGTCCGCCTCAGTTGCCAAGTTAAGGACGGTAGATTTGCTCCAGCAGTGTGTTCTTCTCACTAACAGAGCATAAGCCCTGTCTTCACTGTTGGAATAACACTCTCCAAAGACATCTGTCACATAGAAAACAATAGGTTAAGTGTCAAAAAAACTCGTCTACAGTTGAATTTTCACATTCAGACTCATATTTTACTCCTTTCCAGTGGGATCTGTGTGTGTGTGTTTGTTTTTTCATGTTACTGAGGTCACCCAATGTGCCTCTTGATATGTTTGACCTTAGCATTTTTTTTTTCTTTTTCTGAGCACTCTGTCAGCTCTTGTCATTGAAAGGTTTATGTACTCACCAAGGGCAAACTGCTCATACTTGGCCTCCTTCATGCTGCGTGCAGACTCAGCCTCAGATTCAAGTCTTGCCATCTCTTTCAGAATCTTACAACCCGCCAGCGCTGCCGCAACCGCCTCAGGGCCCTTAAGGATTAAAAGAAAGCTGGATCCGAGAAATGGGTCTGAGAAAATGATCTCAGAAATCTAGTTCAGAATTTTAGAAACCTGTGTCTTTATGCATCTAAGTGGTGTTGTGTATAAGACTGCAACAGAAGATTCTACCTCCAAGTCTACGAACCTAAAGGCCTCAGATCGTTTCTTTTGTTATGTACAGTTATAGTCACATAAGGTGTATAAATCAAGGCTAACACAACATGTAGGCACTCCTGAGCTGATCATAATTAAACTTAGAGATCTTCTTACTGTTACTTGTGTTTTAAATGTTGGTGTTGAAACAGTTTTTCTGTTTGTTCGTTTCTGGATTGAAATACGGTCTCATTTTGGACATGACCAAGTTGTAACATGCATTTTTTGTTCTTATTTTGTACTTATTATTGATTTTTCTTTGTTTTTATGGCTGCTTTTTTATATTCTGTCTTTTACTGACCACTTGCTGCTGCAACAATGCAAATTTCCCCATTGTGGGACTAATAAAGGAATATCTTATCTTATCTTGTAGATCTGATATAAAGGAAAACTACATTCATCCTTGAAGACATTAGTTCTTTTGCATGTTTTGTCAATAAACTATTATTTATTCATACTTTACATTCCTGCTCACAGTTTTTTCAAAGCACATCATTGGTTTTTGTGACTTTCTATTGTGTTCTTCCTTCCTTTGTTCCTTCCTTTCTCCGCAGTACCTTGACAAGAATAACAATTATTTACTTGTTTTGCAGTGACAAAGCTTTTCATTGATTTAACTCTTCCATGATGAGCAGTGTGTAGCCACTGTACAGTGCCCAGGGATTTTTTTCTTTCTTTCCTTCCTTCCTTCTGTCTGTCTTTCCATTTTTCCATATGGTCTTTAACTGTTGCTCCAATATGGATCACTGCTTTATGGAATGAATAGAAACCACTGTGAGCCTCGGTAAAAGAGTAGAGATATGTAAATTATTGATATAACTCTTCATAGGTCAAGGAAATTCAAGGAAACAAGCTTGTAAGTTTTCCTACTGAGTGTTGGATAAGAAGATCTATATCGCCCTCGTGGGTGTCGATACAATGTGAAGTTGGAGCCTGGAGACGGTTTGCTAAGTTCTGCTAATGACTGGAAATAAGACAACAACTAGACTGGCCCCTCCCAAAGGTCCAGCCTTATATTAAATGACCCCCATATGATAGAGGTCTTTTTGAAAGACAGCAAATAAACTGTTTTTCCAAAATTGTCGATCCATTTTTTTCTGTGTTTTATCATCAAATTGATTTCTTGTCAGTCAAACATGTAAGAAAAAGGATGTTTATAGAAACACAGCGGCCAAAAGGAAAACTAATATAGTCTTTAGTTGCAAGAAAGTCTCGGTTGAAGGTTCATCCTCTCTGGTAAAAGACTGATTTTATCTTTTATGGCATGATAGTTCCTTATGTTTATAGTATTACTTTGCCGTTTTCTATAATCAGCACGTAATGACTTTAAACCTCAAATATATTGTAGAAAAGACATTTGTAGGATGAACATGATGGATGTCTTAACGAAGGGCAACATATGCACTACAACAGCAGGCTCACAACAGGTTACACTAAGTGCTGTGGACCTCACACCTTGATATATGAATGATTATTATACAGTACATCATGCTGTATATTACTCCTGGGTTCATATATATATGTACATATTTTGCTAGCATTAGCCAGTCTGCAAGGATAATTGTGATGAGGCCTTCAGCATGAGAGATAGGCTATTGGAAACAATCTAATTATGAATGCATATATCCCGGCCAGAGTTAGAATAGTGAAATGATTTGCAGTCTGGGATGTACACACACTGAATGCAATTACCATAATTTCAGATAGTGTTTGAAATAAGACATAAAAAAAAAAGGCGCACATCTGGGTGACCGCTTGTGAGATTACAGTAATTGGTTCCCTTAGTTCGGGGAAGGGCAATAAAGCAATGAGAGGTTCCTTGAAATGATTTGAAAAACAAAGAGAAATTATCATTGATTGGTGTTATTTGAACTCAAACTCGCGGGGCATCACTCCCACGTCAGGATGTATTTCTCATTAACTTCATCAGGACTTTGGACACTCCTCCGCTACCTCATCCCTCGTTGAATATACTGCCCCACGACGCGGCGTGACCTTCATTTGAATAATGTTCTTAGAGATAAGATAGCTTTTGAGTTCACCTCAGTTCTTGATAAATATGCCGTTTGCTGGGCTCTTTTTTATCTCGAGTGACATTTTCATACGGCAGACTGACCTGAAGCTGCCCTGCGCTGGACCACGTCACTCTTGTTCACACTGAATCCAGAATATCAGAAGTGAACAGTGTAAATTCAGCTTGACTCAGTTTGCTTTGAGTACTTTTTTGCCAAATCAAGACACGCTGAGACGTTTATTGACTGGACCACATGCTGAGAGTGCACTAGCCGGAGCTTAACTAACTAAAGGAGATGATGAGACTGACCATGGCCCAAAAGTAGTTAGCCATCTGCTGTCGGTTCTGAAGGACAGCCCAGAGGAACAGATCCCTCCAAGGATGTTCGCAGCACTCCTCCAACTCGGCCAGGTTCTTCTGGCTGTGGAACAGTCGACCCTTTGCTGGCTTCTCCTTCAGCAATTAGACAGTAAACCGCATGTATTAAATATGTATCATAAACAGAGTAGATGCACACAGTTTACAGAACATGCAGTTATTACAACCTATGAACTATGGTAAATTCTATGGCCACTATCCAATTAATCACAACTACCTCTGCAAAGTCTGATAATGGAAACATGTCAAGGTTTTTTAAGATGCATATGCTGATTTCTTTGAGTCAAGTTGAATAGAAAGGCCTTCAACCATGAACTATGGTAAATTGATGTTTTTCATTATGCAAGCTATAATTTTTACTGATCTTTTTAAGCTGTGCCGCATCATACAAACATTACATACAACACAATACAGGAAAGGGGTAATTTTCCTTCTTAGGGTGTAACAGCAGCTTGGGTTTGCAATGGCAATCCATCTCTTCCTTTCTGCAATTATGGTGAAATTGAAGGCTGCCGCCCAATGATTGGTGGTCATGACCTTTCCAGTGGGTTGCCAGAAAAATCTGAGGGGTCACATGTCAACTAACAGGATAGATGGTTCAACTAACAGCTAGTCCTGAAGGCATCATGAAATCTTTTGCCTCCTTAACATGAGATCACTCTTGTTAAAGGATCTTGGGGCAAGACATAACACAGATGGATAACCCTCTAACGTGTAAACGCATGGAAAATCTGTTTAAGAGAAAAATGTTGACGTGATAGGAGGGATGAGATTAGCTTAAAATTGTGATGCCTTGATTATCAGGTTTCATTTCATCCCAGTTTGATCAAAATGAGGTTGAGTGGGTTTATTATGGAGTCTGTATCTTAACTGTTTCATTGCATCTTTAGAAGGGAAAATCATTCTCTAGTATAAAACTCATAGACAAATACTAAGAGTGAAAAGGGAGGACAAGCAGACATTGCTTGTTTGAAAAATTTCTATCACAAAAACAGAATGAAATCCACTGCAAGAAAAACACAATGTGGATTCATTGATCCATCAGTGGTGGGGCTTTCTTATTCAGTGCAGAACAATATGACTTCCTGTACCGGTTCTGACAGAGCGTATCACTCACTGTGGGTATCTTTTGGTAAAAGCCTTTGCAGGAGTCATGGAGAAAGTCTTTCAGCACTTTGGCGACCTCGTAGAGGGTGAAGCGGGGTTTGCGGTCCCCTTGTTCGGGCGGGTGGTGCCCCGGTGGACCAGGAGTTCTGGCAGCTCCAAGCAGCAGCTGCTTCTCCTCGTACTTTTTGAGGAGCAGGTTGTGAAGGAGGCTTTTCTCCGACACGGACCAGTAAAGCTCCTGTAGACGACCGTAGGTGAGGAACTTGCCCAGATTCACGCCGTTGTCCACAAAGAGACGCACAAAGTCGGGTTTGTCGTTAATCAGCGCATCCATCATCACTTCTTCCAGGTCGCATGCCTGCAAAGATCATGGGTCTTTATCACAATATCTCATACAGCAGATGTTTACTCTACTTCTGAAAAGGGTTTTGTAATCCTCTACTTCTTTTCTGCCTCTACTCATCTAATTCTGTGCTATCTAATTAGTCTCTAGTCAAAAGGCCCCTATGATATTTGATTAGACTGATACTGATTCTGAGCATATTAGCAAATCTCAAACCCTCACAGAAACGCTTTTATGAGGGCAAACCCTAAACTCTTACATTCAGATGATATGCCTGACTTTGATTAGTTCTGACAACACAATGACAGGATTAATTATGAGTGTGATAAACCTCTAATCATATTGTCGTGTATTCGTCTCACCTTCCACTCCACATCTCCATTAAAGATATCACTCATGGCGATGTCCACCCTGTTCCAGGCCACAGCCAGCTTCAGCTCATCCAAAAAATCTTGAGCTTCCTGACTTTGGCTCTTACAGGCTGATACACACACATAAACACACACACATGCACACAAAATACATGGTGTCAACAAGTTCACAACCTATGCCTCGATCGAAATGTCAAGGATCTCTCACCATGCAGCTGCCAAGTCTCAATACCTGTAATTGTACAGCCTCAGAAAACAAGTTTCTTGATAAGATCTCTCAGGAGGTGCTTTACCTTTGACTAGAGCTTTGAGGATGACCGTATCCAGCTCAGAGCTCTCCTGCTCGGGGTCATGGACAGTAAGGAGATGCCCATGGTCAAGTATCTTCTGGATCTGATCAGAAGGTTGACAGTCAGTTCTTACTGGTAAATCATTTAAATGCAGAAATGTTGGATTTTGTACTGCATTATTTAAAAAAAAAATCCAATCCTTTTTAGTGTGAATGTGAGCTTTAGAAAAATATGCTACATTACTGGTGTGTTTCCTTTCTGTTTCATATCCTTAGTTAGGTCACCACATACGAATTTTTCTGATAAGGATAAAAATGCCACAGAAGCTTCCCTCACGATTTTTCCCAGTTTGCCCTGTTTTTCTGGCAACGTTCGAGTCTTATGATCTGCATATCTGTGTATGTGCCTGCCTCCATGCTGTGCACAGCACTCTCACCAGCTTGACCCAGTTACTGATGTCTGTGCTGTGGTGGGCATTTGGAAAGGTGTCCAGCAGCAGCTCATGAACACTGTCCGTATCCCAGCAGCCCCTATTCATCAGCGTGACGAGGATGTCAGCCACGCCTCCAGAGCCTGCCAGGATCAGCCATGGTGTCGAATTGCCAATGCCTTTATACATCCTCTGCAGAGAGAGAGAGAGAGACGGCGATCGGCCTTGCAGGCAAAACTCAAAACATCTTAATTTTTTTCACTAAATAACAGACATTGATATTGATCTGTGTTAGCTGCACTCCATAATCTCATTTATGGTTTTTTATTTATGCAAATAAATTGGTGGCTATGCCAGGCTTTCTAGCCAAAGAGATTATATTTTTTTTTGAAAACAGAGGGGAAAAAAAGTGTTTCTCTGTCTGGCTTTGGCCCACTACTTAAGGAGGTGGCACAAACAAAATTTGATTTTGAGCCTAATTCTGAAGACTAAGCTGCTGTTCAGCCAGGTTGTTCACATTCATACGACAAAACAGACATGCGGCTTTCAGAAGGTCTCTTTGTGGTCACGTCTTTAAAGTTCTTACATAACAAAAAAGGCAAAAATGAAATTAAACTTACCTTAAGAATCCTCGGTTCCCCGTGTACCAAGAGACACAGAACAGGGATCTCAAAACTGCCTGTGCCTGAAGCACCAGAGAGTACATTCATATTAATATCTTCTGAATGTCAGTGTGAATCACCCTTTTACCACTCAGGTACTGCCTCCCATTATTGTGTGAATGGTACACAGGCTACTCCTTTCAGTTGCTAAACAACCACTGTTCGGCCAGTGTTTTCACACACGTGTGTGTCTTGGAGGTGTGAGTAATTAGACCAGAGTAATCTTCCCCTCTTAAATTGTTAAATTTGAACAGTTTTGGAGGTTAAAGTTTAATAATGAGGGGACGTGAATTTATTAAACTGCTGCACTTTTGTACAATTCTTGGGCATTTGAATTTGTAAGAAGCCATTGTGCGATAAGGTCACAAAGTCAAGATGAAATAATGCTTTGTGCATTTTGATGCATAATTTAACACCATGAAAGGAAGCTATTGCCTGAATGAGTAACATTTAATATTAAACTACCATTCATATTTATATAATTTTTTACATTGGTAAAGTAAATGCAGGACTTGAACGTTTATTGAGTCATTTTAAACTTTGGTATTGTTATGGCAGCTTTAACAAAAGAACTTTTTTATTCTATATCTGGTTCCCAGCAGTGACTTAGAGGTTTTTACCTCCATAGCCGGTACGCTGAAGAGAGATGTGTTTGAGCAGCTTCACTCTCATTTCACTGGTGGCTCCTGGTCTGTTTGGATCCTCTTCCACCAGTACAAAGTGAGAGTGGTGGCTGTCCAGGGAATACACTGACCCATGAGGTAAGTCCTGTGGCTTGTATGCTGCAGGCTCATCCGCCTCGATGACACAAATGTGCAGAAAGAAAGAGGACAGCATGAGAATATTAATGTGAAAGATTTAAATATTTGCTGACAGACGTTGCTGCTTTTTTTTTTTTTTTTTTTCCTTTTGCCCCATGCAGTTTGTGTATGCACAGAAACCTTGGCAGCGAGGAGGGCCTCTCGGTTGTGGATCATGTTCCAGGGTGCAATGCCAATGGCCACTACACGAACTTTAGATGAGGTGCTAGCCAAGGAGTGATCCCTCACCGCCTGGCCCAAGTGTTTGGTGATGCCAAAACGAAGGCCATTAGTCAAAATCCATGCACCTAGGGAACAGAGAAGCAGTTGCACATATATATATATATGTGTGTGTGTATATGATACTGACAGTTTCTGTGCACTTGGTAGCAGGAAGTGGGGGAAGTCTGAGTCTCTAGTATCTGCATGTATCAAACCAGAAAGCCGTGTCCTAGTTTCCTTAGAAAAAGGCGGCCTATTGATTACGCTAATTAGATTTTTTTGTCTTTTATGGTTATAAAGGATCCTATGTTAGTCCTCCTTACATGCATTAAAATTCATGAAAATATTTGACTAATCATGAAATTAAACACATATGAAAAAAAAAAGATTATGAATAATTTATGACTCTTTTTTTGGACTTCAGACATCTAAATAAAAGACAGGCTTTCATCTAAGTGATGCTTGTCTCGAGTAATCCTGCTACCTGTCAACAGAGGGCAACAGAGAGCTCTTTTACCATCATTGATTACAAAAGCCAAGGCCGGTTTTGGCCCCTTGATCATCACCTGTGCTCTGTGCAGCCTTCACAAGTCCTTTTCTCAGAGTATCCCTGAGCCAGGGCTTCATCTGAGCCAGCTCGTCTCCTCCCACCACGGCCACCACCAGGTGTGGGGGTGCAAGGCCCCACTCTTCTGTCAGCATCTGGTAGATCAGCACTGGGTCTGTGTTGCCGTCCACCCTCACAAACTGAATTAAAAAAAAAAAAAAGAGATGATTCCATGTCAGTAAAAATAAAATGCAACATTTGAACGAACTCTGCAATCATATAACCTTCAGTTTTGTGATACGGATTCACCTTTCCTCTAGTCTTAGTGGGGCCCATGAAGTCAATGTCGCCGACTCTACCGGCTTCTCGCAGATTTTTCTCCCTCTTCATTCTGCTGGCCATTCCTCTGGCTACCTTCTCCAGTGTCTCATCTACTGTCGAGCAGCAGGAGCAGCCCTGCAGGACACTGAGAGAAACACACATCTATGGGAATGTCTTTTGTATCATGCAGTCCTGTTTTACCAACTTACAATGGTTAAAATGGAAAAAAGGTATCAGAGCATGCTCTTTGAGAAGTTCCTCAAAATTATGCACCAAAACCAATCTCTCGTCTTAATCTCTCATAGTTAAAAGGGTACATGGATAAGACTGTGCAATCCCTTCCCTGGCTTTCAGAGAAACATAATTTAAGACTCACCTCTCAAGACTTTATTTTCAAAGCCAAACACTGAATGTAACCTAATGAACTTGTAAAATACTGAAAATTTTAATTTTGTCTGTAAAGGGTGTTTTTTTATGTTGCTTTGTGTGCTTGTTTGGGTTTTATTTAGCAGGAGGTTTCTAAAATGACAGTTGCGGGAAAGTAAAGCCATGGGACAAGGACAAAAAGATTAAGTCACAATGTGACTATTTTTAAATCCTTTGGGATCATAGCTCCTGAACTGTGAGCCACAGAATATTTCTACGTTTTTTTTTCCTTTTGCAGTATGGGCCCACTTCTGTCTGACTGACTGTCCAGCATTTGCATTTCTTGCCAAACTTTTTTTCAGAGGAGGTGAGTGGAGGGCATCGGCACTTTAGCACTTTAGTGGGAGCATCTTTTTTGAAAAACTGAGAACAGAGTGTAGATTAAGTCTTCCTCTAATTATGCAAATTCCCAATGTTTCCAAAAAAAGGGTTGAAGCTTTGAACAATATCGCAGTGTATATTGTCTGAAGCAGATCTGGATGTAGAGCTGAATTACAAAACTACACACTACTGCTGAAAATAATTGTGGTGATTTTCCTTGATGGAGGAGTTCTGACTGCTTTACGGTTTGACAGCTTTGTCAATAATCTGCTGTATCGATGATTAGACATTTTCTTCTGCTCTTATGGGAAAATATATTTCATGTAACCAAAGGCAATTATGACCAGCTCCCATGAAAAATATAAATAGAGACATTTCCTTGGGATAAGTTAAAGCTTGTTGGTCCAGTACAAATGTTAGCTTCCTGGAACACATCAACCATTAAAGGCTGGCTGCTCACTGGGCTCATTGATTTCTTGCAAATGTCTTTTCCAGCTTATTTGATGGTGATTTCTTAATCATGAACACTGACCAGCTATGTAGTGTAATGATGAATGTAATGTACATATTATTCAATGAGAATAAGTCCATCTGTTTGCATTGAGTTTCACTTACAGTCACACACACACACACACACACCTGTGATCCTCTGACCACTCCAGCACGTCCCCACATCGCAGACATCTAGTCTGAGACTGCAGCGTCTCCTGTAAACAAACAGACACACGGCTATAATGTTCGTGTCCATTTCCTTCTAAATCCATCGAGACTAACTCATCATCCTCTTCATAGGAGGAAGGTTCTTAGAAGTACTTGTGGCCAAAGCAAAGCTTGGCAGAATTTTCATCCTCGCTTCCTATGCAAAGTGTTTCCGTCATGACGATTGAACTAGAAAAACACAAAAGACTGTCACTCATACTCAAAAAAAAAACGAAAAAACGAGGAAATGTGGGCCACAATGCTCCCACCAGAGTCTCTCCACATAAAACTCTTCTGATTTTATGGTATATGATAATAATGTAAATTTTTTTTGGTACTTTAAGCAGTCTATAATCTGCTTCTGACATTATGACTTGGTTTGTATGCAGTTTGTGTGTTTGTACAATTTAAACACGCACAGCACACGGACCTCTAAATGATCCGTTTTTATAGAAATAAATGAGTTCAGAGAATAAATTCATTTATTATTGATAAGATTATCCATTTGTCTAAGTAAACACAGGCTCTTATCGCACAGGCTTATTTGCGTAAGCACTTGAGCTGTTTTTGAACGATTATTACAAGAAAAAATGCAGCACAGGCACATATTCCTGTGACGAAAAGCAGAAGCCTCGCTGGTTATTGTGTGTTTTAATAGAACTGTGGTGCATTGGTTATCACAGACACCGAGAGTTAATTTGTGTTTAGCCATCTGTTTAAATGCAAGCGAGCAGCTTGTTGTGGGAGCTTTTATTTGACTACAGGTCTGAGTCTGGGAGGGAAAAGACTATTGGGCATGCAAACAGGATGATTTGCATGCAAAGGTGGAAGACAGGACGTCCAGCTGTGTGTGTGTGTGTGTGTGTGTGTGTAGGTATGTGGTGGTGTGTATACTGTGAGGGGGGGCACCATTACAAATTGCTGAAAGTCTGGTAAATGAACTTCTGTTCTCTCAACAAAGTGACTTATTCTATTTGTGTAAATTAGCAGAAAGCTAACAACAGCTCAATACATGAGTGTATGTATAAGTGGAGGGCCTGGCACCTTCAGACACATATAAAAACCACCTTTGATTTAATATATGTCCTCTTGACTTTAAAAAGCAATAAAATGTTTCCAAATCTATATTTTTTCATTTAATATCAACATTTTACAGTGATCAAAAATCCTACAAACTTACTTTAAAAGCCATGTAACCAAAAGTAGTGATGCAACGGTTATGCATCCCATGAAAGTACATAATAATAAAAAAAAAACAATATGATAGAAACTGCTGTCTAAGTTTTCGGTTTAAAAAAAAAAAGCCTCTTGGGTCCCTGATATTTTTATCATGGTAGAAATCAAGATAAAAGGTAAGCTTTTGCACATAAAAAAGTGTTAGTTACTTATATAAGTGTGCAGCGGGGGAATATAAGTATTGCATAATTGTGCTGGGGGAGAAAAGTATGAAATATGTGTTTACATTTGAAATTCTTATGAAAAAATATGCACATACATTTACTTTTGTAGGTTAAAAAAGTTGCTGTAAAAGGTTAAGAATAAACCAAACACCAACTTCTGTGCTGTCTTCAAGTCAAAGCCTTTCTGCTTCACCCAGATGTGAGATCATACATTTAAATTATAAGACCATTATCCCAAATTACTTCATAACCCCTGACCTACAATGCAGATGTTAGCTTCTGTATCATTATCAGACACATTGCTTTATGCGAGACATTCATCATCATGTGCAACACTAACTTTAACCCACCAGAAAGCATCTTTTCACTTTGCTAAATTGAACAGAAAACAGCTGCTACAGTGACTTTACTCACCAGAGGTGTGTCTTGTTTCTGCTGCATGGCTGGAATGAACGTTCCTCTCCTCCGCCTGCTGAAGCACCTGTCAGGACTGCGGGCTTTTCCTTCACAGGTAACAGGTGATAACACCTGGGCCATCAGGAAGTGGCACAAAGGTGGGGCTCTCCCTCCGACCAATCACAAAAAGCTCTGTGTGCCATTACTTTGCATGTCGGTCAGCGGCCGCAGAGCGCTCCCATCAGTACCACACAACCCTGCCGCCTCATGAGGCGCATTTTAAATACTTATCTGTTAAGGTGGAAAAAGTTCTGTTGAACTGTTATGTCCTTTACTTGACCAGCATTATAGCGCAGAGAATACGCACAGAGGCAGTAAATTATCAGGGTTGTTGTGACTAAATATGCCAAGCTTGTATGCACAATATTAGCATTTGTAGCATGGCAGAGTGATCAGCAAACTCAACTGCACCTCCCTCATTACCAGCACTAAATGCCCTTGTGCAAGGGCCCATAACTTCCAGTGTGGGAGCCGCTCAGTGGGCAGCAAATCAGACTGTGGTTTTACTGGCAGCCATTACTGTGTTTAACTGTGTGAGCGAGAACAGGCCCTTCCTCAGTGAAAAGTTAAAAAAAAGAAAAATCTGTTTAATCAAGTAGAAATTATAACACAGTTTAAATATGGTAGCAAAATTGATTCGGGTTTCTAAAGCAAGAAGTTTTCTGCTGGGCAAATGCTCTTTAAAGAGTAATAAAGACTTTTTAATTGCCGTAGTCATGACCTATATGTACCTTTAACTAAATCTATCTCCTTAGTTGAACTACCTTTCGTTTTGGCCCATAAACTTACTTTTTAATCTCATCTTGGCAAGAAGAGTTTGGCCTCCATGGCCTGCAGGCAGAAATGCCTGAGGTGGCCTCTAATCACTGTTCCCTGGAGGCTTCACTGCATATTCCTGCTATTTAACTCAGAAAAAAAAAAGAGTGGTTCTGAGGGAGTTTTTTTTTTTTTTTTCTGGATGTATTGCTCTTGCAAACAGCTTGCAAACATGCAATTGATAAGTAGAATGAATAGGAGACGCACCAGGAATACGAAGAGCTGACATTTTTATTATTAAACAGAACTGAATCATTACTTTTTGAACAGACTTTGTCACAATATCTACACACAGTATCCCAGATGGAACTGAAGTCTTTTGTTGATGGTCTCCAGGCTTTTCATCACACAATGAGTGAATCTCAACCCCCCCCTCCTCTTATCCGCCAATTCAGAGAGCTGCAGCCAATCAGCAGCCTCTGCTCATTGTGTACAAACAGAGCATCGTGCGCCCTGCAGCCTTTAAATCGGCCTGCAGCTTTGTGCTGACCAAAGCAGACCAGAGGGACACAACAACAGCAGCAACAACAGCAACATCTTCAGCCAAAAAACTCCAACAGAACCGCTGAAAAGATGGATCCCATCAGGCGCAGAGAGTCGGTGCGCAGGAGCCTCTTTGGTCCGGTGGACCACGACCAGCTGCGCCGGGACTTGAAGCTGAAGCTGAGGGAGATCATGGAGGAGGACAGTCGCCGCTGGAACTTTAACTTCCAGACTGAAACTCCGCTTTCTGGCAGGTTTCAGTGGGAGGAAATACCCGCAGACTGCGCCGCTGCGCTCTACCAGGAGTCCGCAAAGTCTAAGGATGAAGTTTCCTGTTTAAACCCTGAGGATGATGAGAGTGTGAGGGAGCAGGAGGAAAGCGCAGGGACCGACCAGGAGAACTGCTCCAGCATCTCCAACACTAAACACAAGTGTCCCGCTGAAGTGACGCCCGTCCGGAGGAAGAGGACGCTCTCAAAACCGGCTGCAAAACCCAGAAACAACGCACGAATCACAGGTGAGGAACAAGTTTCTGGGATCCAACATGACTTTTATTCCTTAATGCATCATATTCAGTAATGATTAAAAGTGAAGTGAGTTAACATCTTCTCTCTTCTTCTTTTTTTTGTGAGCAGATTTCTTCGCCAAGAGAAGGAGGACGACAGAAACAAAGAACATCCTGAATCCTTTTCACACCAGTTTCAGTGAAGCAGCTCTGTGCAAAACTTTAAGATGAACAAGTTTCTGAAAGTGGACTTTTTAAAAAATCCTTCACACAGTTTTCTGGACTGAACCAAAGTCTACTCACTGCACCAAAGATACTTTGTTTCTTAATTTTATATTCTCTTATTTTATTTCACTTTAATTTATGCTATTTTATTTCATTTTTTACTATTTGTGAACCGGGCTACATTATACCAAGTTGTGTTATTTATTCTATTTATGATTTCCTTTTATTTAATTTCTTTTTCATGTTTTTTGTTCTAAAATGTCACCGATATGTTTGTTCAAAGGTCTTTCATCTCATTTCCATCGGTGTGATTGTTGTGTGAGTAAGAGCGTTTGAAAACTGAATTAATATTTGTCTTCTTTGTGTTTCATCTCTGATGGGTGAATTCTGCAGCTGCTTCTGTAGACAAAAAATAACCATTTTCTGCTCGTCGTCTTTGCCTAACTTAACTGAGATGCAGATCAAAAAGCTTGTAAATGCAAATTGCCATTTGTTTTATAAATTGTTGTACAAATGAGAATGATTGTGCGTCCGATTAATGCATTATTACATTTCCTGCTCGCTACTCACAGATTCTTTTCAAAATTGAAACAATTCATATACAAAACACGAGCACAATAATATGCTGTTCAAATTAATTTTGTTCAAAGATGCTAATTAAATGGTTTTGCACCCATCACATCAATGCATTCAGCCACGTAGAACGTTTATGGCATCTTAATCATGTTTTTATCCTAAAAAATGAATAAAAAAAACAAAATATCAGCTTACTAACTAATGCCTTAAGATCTAATAACACACAGGCAAACATTTCAGGAGGTCAAAACATTGATTAATACGAAATAATGCATGTTTGTGTGCAATAACATGCCTTTTTAAGCTGTTTGACCAAAGCAAAACTGATTTTAAAGAGAAATCTTTTCTGAAAGGAGTTAAAAAGTCAAACTCCTTGACAGCGTTGCCTTTTAACAATGAAACAGTTCATTTTTATTTCTTGAAACCTGCGGTCTTAAGTAATACAAGTACTCACCATGAGAGTGACTAACACTTTTAAAAGTTCTCCACATCCAAACGCTGCTGTAATAACTTGCCAACATTATAAAAAAAACTACTCTGGAGTTCAGTAATTACAGCCATTTGTGAACAGAAATTCAAATTATTAGATTTTTCAATATGACTGCAGTTTTATGAAAAAGAGCATTGGTTTTTGTCCTGACTTTTTTTTGTGTGTGTGTGCGTGTGCCACAGATGAGTAAACCAATAATAAGTGTCACTCTAAAGTAAATTTAATTCAAGATGCAAGTTTGGCAATCAAAAGAAGAAAAACGATTTAGGGTAATTGCTTTTTTTTTTTTTTTTTGGGTTGTATTATGAGATGTTTCATAACCACGATTGTAAGGACTGTGCTGTCAGGCTTAAAATTATATCCGTTAATATGAGCTGTAACTGCCAAATTAGCCTATTAGAGAGGCCAAATCCCACAGGAAGCGTGTTCGCTCCCGCTGTGCTGAGGTTTCACCTCTAAAGAATTTCAAGAAGCCATCTGGACGCAGAGCAGGACAATGGCCACAAAGCAGAGTGTGCCATCTATTTCACCTGCAAATCAGCCTTTGCAGCTCCTCGACCCCCCCCCGGGTCTTCCCTCAACTTTTCTCTTTTCACTGAGTCTCTTTTCATAGTCAAAGCAGCCATTATTACTGACATGTGCCCAAACCAAACCCCACTGATGTTTATTCTGCTTTTAGCTCATGTTTGCTTGTATGCTGCAGGAGCACAGGGAGCACGTCTGCAGACAAAAGGACCAAACATCACATTTACTTGAAAACATCTCTGCTGAGGACAATCAATTTTGCATTATTTTTGCCTTTAAAACAGATTAAGTTGCACTTTGTTCCATTTGATTTGTGCCACCAGTAAGAAATCAATAATAAAACCATCTCTTGGGTCCAAATGGTCCCATGGGCCTCCAACTTCTCCACCCACTACCTCAATTAAGTCCCCTTAAAGAAGTAAGAAAAGGCTGCTCAGTGTATTAATAGGTGAAGCTTTTACAAACAGTAATACATTGGTGGCATCAGTTTGTATTAGAGTGATGTTGCTAAATGTGCAAACGCACCTTCATGTTCACATAAACGACAGCCTCTAACTGTCGCTGCTCGGGGAACAAAATGCCATTTAGCTGAAATATTGTGGTTAATTTGAATTGTGCTTTGAACAAATTGTCCAAATTAGAAGAATTGTAATGAAAAAAAACTGCAGGAAAGGCAAAGATTAGGACTCACAAGTCCAAAGCATCTCTAATTTGATACATCACTTACTTAGTGGATGTAAATTTTAGAATTACACAAAGTGAATCGCACTAAAATATCATTAAAAATTATGCAGATGTGTCTTATTACGACTCAGTGTCTTTTTGACAAACATCATATCACAGCGAATCGTAGCCTCAGAGAAAATATTTTATACCATCACTATTTAATCTAAGCTTTAATTAGTTTTTGCTGTGTTTTAACTGAATTGATCCGCCTCATTGTTTAACTTTTTTACAGTTTTCCTCCCCTAGTTCCTCAAATAGCCCTAATTAAACCCTCTGAAAAGCTCCCCTCACCCACCTCCCACCTCCCACCTCCCGGTCAGCTCAAAGGCCAAACACCCTCAGCACACTTTAGGAGGGTGGGGCCCATTGTTGTGGACAATGTGGAGGCAGATGGTCATTTGGGCCTTTTCACCACATGGCCACTTGTGTGATGGAATGCCTGGACACCCCATGGATGGCCAGCGGGGGGAAAAGGTCACCATCTGCTGCCTAAAGGTCAGCTGTGTATTGAGGAAACGGCACCTCGGATGAATTTCTTCAAGTCGAAAGTGAAGCATCCGTCTGATTGATGGCTGAGGAGAAGAAACTTATAAAAAAAAACAAAAAAAAACATTCACTTTTTAATATAAAAACATAACCTTTTCTTCCCATCGAAGCACCTCTGGCAAAAGAATACAAAAAAAAAGAAAAAGAAAAAAGTAATGGAAACTGAAATATTTAGCTCATTTATTTTAGTCAGAATTCCCCCCCTCAGGCGCCAGACACAACACATAGACACTCGGTGATAATTACCGCAATCTTTTATTGCTACAGCAGATCATTTCTAAACATTTACAAAAGAAAAAAAAAAGTGAAATAGGATTAAAACGGTGAAAACAGCATTTGATTATTTGATTAAACCAAAACTTTCAAGTGAAGTATTGAAATGTAAGGCCTCCTGCCTAAGACGAATGCAATTAAATTTGTTATTTCACAAAAAAATGGAGGAGAACGAATCGCGGCGCGTGATGCCGATGCAGTTGGCATTACCTTGAATAAATGTCAAGTGTGATACAAGGAAAATATAAAAAATCCTCGGGGGGTATAATCAAATTTGCACTTCAAGGTAAAGAAACTGATGCTGGAAACAATATGCTGGAAAATCAGTGTTGAAATGTCAATAATGATGTTATTTCTCTTTTACATACAACATATCCTTCAAAACCCCACACGGTCTCATGAGATGCTCACATAATTATAACGCTGCAAACATTCAGCCGAGCAGCAAACAGACAGACAGACAGAAACATGGAGGGATGGAAAGATTGATTGGTTGGTTTTCAGCCGCTCTCATTCTCGTTGTGGCTGGTGGTGTGGGTGCTGAGGGGAGGGATGGGGGCGGCTGCAGTTTTGGCGGTGTTGTTGGAGGAGAAGGACGGGGGTGATGAAGATAGCTGGTCGTAGCTCGGCAGGCTGTCGTGGCTCGGGAGGACGGTGAAGGTCCGTCCGGCTCGAGGCCTCTGCCTGCCTTCACCTTCGCCCTCAGCGGCGTCCCTCTGGTTCAGCAGGATGGCGAGGGATTCTGCGACACGGTTCAGCGTCTGGTCCATGTGTGTTATCTTTAAAGAATGAAAGTACAGCTCAGATTAATTCTAGTAAACACAACAATTTCTACATCCTCCTCTTTTTTCAATTAAATTTAGTATTCATTGCAAGTTGAAAAGATGGAACGGACAGTTAACAGTGAAAAAGATGTTTCCTATTAGCCCCGCCCTCACAGACATTTACATTTTATTTCTATTTGAGAACAAATAAAACTATAATTTAATCTAATTCGTTTCTCAGCAGGAAATGGATTTGTTTCGTGTGTTGGAGGACAGGAATGCAAGGCACACTTTAGGAGGGGGAGTTGTGGGAGGTTGTGATTCAACTTTTTGTTTTTGTTTTGACACATCTTAAAAAAGAAATGAAATCAACAAGATCACGGTTTCAAGAACTGGCACAAGCTGTTAAAAGTTTCATCTGTGAATCAGCTGTAACAGGGCCACATGTCTGTGCACAGACGTTTCATAACGCAGCAGACGAATGCAGGGAAACTTCTGATGCATTATCCAAAACTACTCCTCATTCAAGTGGTAAAAAAGAGCCGCCACAACATTATCATCCTATTGATGGAAGCTTTACATTAAAAAGAAAAGCAGTTAAATTATGAACGCAAGAAAAACAGTTGTGTGATTTTTTTCTTTTTCATAAACAAAATAAATCATGTGAAACAGTTAAATATGAGGAAATGTGACTCTAGTTTTTCCCCTGATGTTGCCCACCTTCTCTTCCATCCTGTTGAGTCTGGATCCGATGGAGTTGTTGCCTTTGTCTTTGGCTCGGTCTTCAGAGACGACGGTCAAACAAACAAACAACAGGACCAAAGCATTAGGTTCGGAGGTTTGCTCCGTGGTAACTGTATCATAACCTGAGAGAGCGGTGGAGTGATTCATTACCTGTGCCCGTCTGGAACAAAGTTATCTTCCCCAAAGACTGATCCATTCTGAGAGACAATGGGAGGCTCCGGTCAGAACAATGTGCACACACACACAGTGTCACTGTATCTCCTCTGTTGTGATCCAACTCTCTCGCTTTCATTATTACTTTCTAATGATTGTAAAATAAACACCATCCAGCATTTGTCCGTGCATTATCAAGCAATGTAATTCTTGTTATTCTTCTGCGTAGCTCAGCAGTTTACCTTCTCTGCAGCTCCTTGATTCGCACCATGAGGTGGAGGTGACCCTGGGAGTACTGCTCAATCACGTCACGCACATCATACGGCTTACGAGCTTGCTATAACAACAACAACAACAACAACTACATCAAGGATTCATTAAGTTCTTATCAGGTGTAAAATCTTTGCTAGTTTGTCTTTGAATATTAAAGAATTTTTGAACGTGTTAAAAATTTAACGCCTCGTGTTGAACGAGGTTTGGTCCGTCCCCAGTCTCTGCCCATGAGCTGGGGGTGTTGTTGCAGGAGTGCTGAAGTTTAGACATTAAATATTGATTCTGCGCTTACAGTGAAAGACCTGATTGATCCAAAAAGAAGTCAAATTTAGAAAACCTAGCAATTTCATTTTGTTCCTCTACATTTATACACTTAGTCAAGTGTTCAGAGGGCTTCAGGATTGTTTTCTTGTAGAATTTGGTGTTTTGAACCAATTTTTTGTCCACAAAAATGATAAAATCATCATCATCACTTTCAAAATTTCTGACCACGAGCTCCTTCTTCCACATAGAGAAGAAGTCTGAGTATGAGAAATCCGGTGAACAGGTCAGCTGTTGAAAAAACTCAAATCTAATTTCTGGTTCCCTGCATGAGGCCGATGTCCATTCTCTCACACCGTGCTGACTTGAAACAGTAATAATAAGGTATTAACTTCAAATTTTTCCACATAATTACTCAGAGTTGAAATTGCACATGTATGTAAGGAGAGCTGTAG
This sequence comes from Acanthurus leucopareius, assembly GCA_029814765.1. Classification (NCBI taxonomy): domain Eukaryota; kingdom Metazoa; phylum Chordata; class Actinopteri; order Acanthuriformes; family Acanthuridae; genus Acanthurus; species Acanthurus leucopareius. The sequence continues at coordinate 24,996,133 of JAQMCX010000001.1, forward strand.
GACTCATCCCCTGCTACCTTCATCCAAGAATTTATAAATCACCAGTCATAGATTTAATTTACTTAATAATATCAATTTAGCACTTTTATGATTGAAATAATCAAATCCTTTTAGCGAGTTTAAGTTGAAAACTTCCTGTGAGAGACACTGCAGTTGAATTAAGTTGCCCAGTGATTTTTTTTATGTGCTGCTGCGGTGCTGCTCATTTGGAAACTCTGTTGTAACACCACTTCAGACGCTCGCTGTTAACACTGCTGCTAATTCTGCTGCTGCTGCAATCATCGACAGTCTAACCTCCATCCACCTGGGGGCCTGAATCTACGTTGCCCTGGGCAAAGTTTATTATCGTCACTCCCTGATCTCTGCAGCCGAGCTTCGCGTCTGCTTGTAAGGAGGTTGAAGTCGGAGCCTAGATGCCAAATAACATCTGTTCGTGCTGCGTGTTTCCTTCAGAGCAAATCCATTTCAGGTTAGTGGGATTTCTCAAACGGTATCATAGAAAAACTGCTCGAGAGAGGAATAAAGTTGTCTTCAGTCACCTCAAAGTACAGAGGAGTTTGTCAATTTAAAGCTAGTTTTAGACACAAAGATACATAAAAATTTATTATTTCAAAATGTCTAAGTAAGGAACTAATTGGGGAAAACAAAAGAAAGCGTGATACTTACCTGAAAATTTCTCTTGGCGACAAAATAACGCATCCTCTGGATCACTCGGATCGCTTTTCGGTGGGACTCCGTCAACCTGTGTTAGAGAGTTTCATGTGTTCAGGTTATTTCTTCTGGGAAAATGTGATGGAAATTAGAGTCTGACAGAAATCACTATTCAAATTTCTTTTGTTGACGAAATAAAAGAAATTGCAAAATGGAAAAACAGTAAAACTTTAATCTAACTGTTAGTTTTCTGAAAACACAGCAAAGAATTGCTTAAGACACCTTTTTATAATTCTTTTTTTGCACAAAGGTATCATCTTGAAACTATGTAAAAATGATCGACCGTGACCTTCGTAACCGAACTGCATCAACTCAGGGGAAAATATTCAGTGTGGTTCCTGACTGCTGTTCGGTCTGGGTCGAAAGCCTCTTCCTTCCTTTGAATGTGAGCTACAATGGGAACAGAGGACGGATGGGTTTTTTTGGGTGTGTATTTATTGATAAAGAGTGCAGAGGGATTTGAGTGCATTTAGCCTCCATTATAATGTTGTGGGAATTATTTAGGCGCTATTACTCATCAGAGGTTTTTTTTTTTTTTTTATCCTTTTTTCACTGAAAAAGCAGTGAAAGAGTGTGTGAGGGGGAGAGGAGCGAGCTCTTTGTCGAGTCCAAATAGGTGAAAGACCAGGGGAGTGAGGTCACTGTGTGTGTGTTTCATAATGGACTTTACAGGTCATGCGGTGCGCTGATTTTCTAATGAAGCTTTCATAACATTTGTTCAATATAACACTATATTTTGAAGGTGAGCACTGTCCTCTGTGACCTGGTAGAGAGATCCATTTTCTAAATGGTGGTGATTTAACCAAACAGGACACAGTTTTAATAACATAATTTGAATATTACTGAAAGTGAAGCTTCAGTGGTAAATGTGGATCTTCTCTTACTCAGACATTCACCAACATGTGCAGATTTTAAAGCTAGAACAGTTAAACATTCTTGGAATTAACTTTATTCACTGTCTTGTAGAAAGTCTGTTCAATATTTGTCTCTAACTGGGAGACAATTAGCTTAGCTTAGCACAAAGACTAAAAAGAGAAGGAAAAAGCTAGTCTGGCCCTATCCAGTGCAGTGTTAATTTTGACAGCAAATTCTGATTTAGTCTTAGTCTTTTGAATAACACACCATTTAGTTTTAGTCATA